>CAEFZX010009334.1:0-24058 GCA_903066825.1 Alfaro cultratus
ATGATGTGAAGCACTTTGAAATGCCTTGCTGCTGAAATGTGCTATACAAATAAAATTTGATTGATTGATTGATTGATAGCTACTTCTCTCATTACTTCAATGGTATTTTATGTTCATCTCCAAAGATCAGATTTGCTTTACAACTTTCTGCCGTCTGGAGATTGCTTTTGCCTCCAGGCTAATAAGGTAGTTGGGTTCGTTTTTAATTTTGCATGTCCTCTTTGAATAACAGTCCAGTGGCTCCAGAGTCATCTGATGCAATATTAAATTTTCAAAATGCACATTTACAAAACTATTAAATCACTTCATTCTGTTGAACGATGCTAAAAATTGGGATTTTTTTAAGAACAACATTGTAGTTATTGTCTTCAACAAAACTTGAAGTAGGTTAAAAAAAACAACAACAGTAATAGTGGCTTTTAAATCTTTCTAACCATTTACAGTAAACACAAAATGTATTTACTCCGCCTCCTTTTGCACAGCTCTGTGCTCATGTTTTGCCAGCTTTTGGTGCTGATCTTAGTGTCGACTCACCATGATGTTTTCAGGCTTGAGATCTTGATGGACGATGTCGTTTAGGTGGAGGTGCATCAACCCTTCACACATACCACTAATGATGGTGGCTTTAGTTGATGGAGTCAACTAAAAAGGGAGGAAGATCAAGTTCAAACCAATATTACCTTTAGGCCAAAATGTAGCTGCATAATGTGAATTTGTCAGGACATGCAAACTGGTAGTGAAGCAATACACATTATCTCTAAAATAACCAGACACAGCTTCCATCTTTCAAAAGTGAAGCAATTAAATAAACGCAGTTTTAAGAACACAAACTGTTAGATCAGGAATTTATATTAAAGGCAGAAGCTAATTCCTGTAGGATGTTTTTATTTTGTGTCACATTTGTATTTCTCTTGAGGCTAAAAGAAATTTAGGATTGAAAAATGCAATTTGAAGGAGATGGTCACTGAGAGACTAAAGAAAAACCCAGAAAATGTAAATAACATATATAAGTAGAACAACTCTGCAAATGTCAGCATGGCTATAAACACGTTTTGAGCTGGGAGGATGCATCTATGACAATGCTTCTTTGTGCAACCAGGATGCAGCAGTGTGTGACTGAATGACATAAAATAACCTTAGGTATGTTTTTGTTTTGTTTTAAAAGTATCTTTACCTGTATTCTGGATTTTGCTGACTGGAAGATAGTTGTCTCCAAATCCTCTCCAAATATAAACTCCAGTGGGATAATCCATTTACCATCAGTGAGCGTTATGTTGCCTAGGAGCTTCACTATGTTGGGATGTTCTGCTTTGCTGCACAACAAATGGAGAAGAGAAGAAGAAACAGAAGATTAAAAATCAAAGAAAATCATATTCTCTGACAAAAGGGCAGGAAATCATCTGGCTTATGAAGTATTTCACAGCAGGGAAGCTGAAGGGAAAAACAATTATCAAATTGTTCTATCAGTTTAAAGCTAAAACTTTTAGCCTACACATTTACTTAACCCTTTATTTAAAATGCAGCACAACCATTTGAATGCAGACGGTCACTAATCAACAGAGTCCACTTTTGTTCAAATCTAAATCATGTTTAGATTCTGAGGCGAGATATTGTTTTCCAATATAAATACTACTGTTATTACCAATAATTAATATTTGCTGATATTATATACAAACTCTGTGTATTTCTGCACACTTGCAACACTGTGAAACACCAGCATTGCTTCTCTCCTTCAGTTAAAAGTCACTATCACTGTCACATGACTGAACAAACAGCTCCAAACCAGTCCCTGCCTCTCCTGGAAAACAAACACATCATGGACACAAGTGTTGGACCCGGTTTTACTTGTCAGACTTTTACAGAGTTGTTACAAAATGACTAATATCAGTCAATAACAATGTTGATACAGATATAAAGTGAATCCCTAAAAACTGATGTTCAGAAACAATCTCCATCCACTCTGCCTGAGCTAAAGGTGTTTAGCAAAAGAAAAAGCCAATATTGAATATTGTAAACTTGAAATCATATATTTTCCTTCTTTTGTGCAATTATGCACTACTGTGTGATGGTCTGCCACATAAAATCTCAAAAACACATGTCGAAGTTCATGGTTATTGTGATAAAATGGTGATTGGTTTTGCAAGGTGCAGGAGTCTGAAACCTTTACAAGACAAGGAGCCATTTTTGCCCTCAGAAAACCAGCTAAATAAAACACCACAAATATTGTTTATTACTTCTTTTTTTATAACTGCATGGCTTTGACTGCAGTTACAGCCCCACAAACACAAATATTTCTCTTGAAAAACATTCCTAATATGCTTCTTTAGGACACCAGTCACATTAAAAAGTGTGATTTGTAACATTAAACTGCACATAGTAACTGTATTTAACTATATTTTGAATTTATTTGTATTTTTATGCTTTCATTGAATAGTGGAGAAAATAGTCAAATTAACAGTTTTTTAAGCATGATTAACTGAAATTTATTACGACAACAATAAATCTAAATTTGTATCATGATAAGAAGTTAATGATAGTAAATGATGCATGAATCGACCCCTGAGGAAGAAAAGGAGGCTGGATGTGTTTTTTATAACTCAGAATCTTGTCCTTACTTGTAAACTTCACATTCTCTCTCCAGATCTTTCCGATCGATGAGATGTTGGGGGACTTTCTTCACTGCAGCCCAGGTACCTCCGTATTGTTGCCGGTAGATTTTCCCAAAGCAGCCTTTAGCGAGCGTTGCCGTGGACCACGCCATGCTGGAGGAACAGGAAGGACTGGAGAGGTCAAACAGAGCAGCACCATTAAAACCTCGAGAAATACTCTAATTAATCAGCTGGACTGATTACTATGTGGTGAAAGCTACATTGTCTCATTTGATTCGATGTTTTAATGCCACGGTATGTTCTACTGTGATGTAATTTCCTGTGTAAATTGAAACACGTGCTGTGAAAGCAGAAAAGCTGTAGTGGTGATAATGCCTTCAGGAATTTTCAGGATATTTTTTATAAAAGCAGAATCAACTGGACATTTGACTCTGGAGCTGCCAGAACGTTCAGCTGCATGAAGGATGATGGAGACCAGAAACAGAGTCTGTGTTACTCTAATCTAATAGCATCAATGGTATTAATCCAACATATTGATTAGATCTGATTTAATCACAGAGGCCATCCAGACCCTCATCCATAGAACAGTTTCACATATGTTGGCTTAGTAGTTGTTATAGTTTTTACTATTAGATATTCCTAACCAAATGTTATCTCAGGTAAAATAATTATCTACATTACAGTTAACTTTTTCTTTTGCTTTTTATTGATTTTAAATTATTCTATTTATTTAACTTTAATGTCTAGATGCATTTATTGTAATGCCAGCTGTTTGAGATCGTAATTTATTTCATTCATTTCCACATTTTTCTGATCTAAACTTTAATTTCTGACTGAAACTTTACAACTTTAAATTAATTTTTTTTTATCAGATTTTGTATTCCACTGTTTGTACGTTCTATGAATAAAAAATAAATACTGATGGACTTAAATAATTTTGTCCAAGATAAAAAAAAAAAAAGAATCGAGTTTTCATTTTGAAAATTTAGTAGAATAGAGTAGAAATATCCTTTACTGTCCACCATTTCTGAAGATTGTCAGATATCTACCAGATTAGTTCAGAACCAAATATTGTTGCCTACACAGTAATGAATATTTAAACATTCCAGCTGTTTGACAGCAAATCCTAAAAACTGATTCAAATTCTGTTACCTGAAATAATTTTTGCCTCAGAAACTCAAAATATTTCTGTTTTTTACAGAAGCTGTCACATTAAAAGAAGATTTTCCTCAAGTCCAAACAATATTTGCAAGCCTTCAATCACAATGATATTTTCTAAATAAAAATGAATAAATGATTAATTAATGCTGTTAATAATTCATTGATTATATGCATTCTGTAAGATGTGCTGACTGAGCAGATTATTCCCAGCAACTGGGTCAAGTTTCTTAAGAAGGGAGTGTCATTTCTGATGAACAGGTCCAGAGTTTCTCTGCAACTGCACAGAAGGAAGTAAAGTCCAACACATCAAATGTCTTCCTGAGCTACTTTTGTTTCAATAAACAATATTTCAAAATTAGGTGAATATGAAACCAAACATCTGGATAAATATGTAAAACATTAGGAATAATGTTCACAAGCATAAAGTAAGCAAACAAAAGAAACTTTAAAAAGAAAATTGTTGTCAAGCTTTTCATCTGGGAAACCGAAACCAGATCTTTGCATGTTGTGTAAATAAAATCAGCCCTGATATAAAAATATGCTAATCTTCAGTCTTCTGTGACAAATTTCACACAGTCAGTTGTGCATGTAAACATAAATAAAGCAGACAAACTGGTGAACCCAGAAATGAAGAGTTTGTCACTGGACAGGCTGATACAGGAAAAGCTGATGTGCTGATGTGTGTTTTATAGTATGAAAGTGAAAAGACCCAATTTGTGATAGAGTTCATTTATACAAAATGGTTTTACAACAACAGAAATATCTAAAACACTTAATTACTGAGTTATAAACTGAATCCACTGTTCTCTCAACATTTGTCCTAAAAATGCAGGTATTGATCTTCTCCTACCTTTTTGCTCTTGAAGGGAAGAAGGTCCGTCAGGTCTGAACATGACTTTGCATAGCTGTCTCTCTTTATCCCTGACTAACCACACCTTCTATCTTTGTGACCCATTTCCTGAAACAGAAATACCTGCTCGTTGGAACCGGGTTTTAAAAGGATCTTACCGTTAAGCAAAACCAATGATAAGCAGGTGCGTCATGGTCAGGGTGAGTAAAGGAGCGAGTTTCCCTGAGATGATTCATGGAAAATATACCTAGAGAAAAACAACTTATATAATGAAGTACAGTTCTCAATAAATGGAGGTCTTATTTTTGCCTTTTCTCCCCTTTTGTGAGATTATTTTGCTTGAAAATAAAATTGAGTTGATGATAAAGTTTTATGTATGTGGATATATATCTCTTTTCCCCCATGTTTTCAAACAGATTCTACCTTTGGGAGACTTTATTTGCAATCTGGATGTTTCCTTATTTTTGTGTTTGGCCTCCATGTTGTTTTCTACTGGATATCAAGTTTCACTGAGTGAAGGTTTTGAGTCACGTTGAGACCCAAACTCTGCTCTCTGCTTCCCGACTCTCTGTGTCAAAGCCTGAAAATATTCCACAAATCTTCCCGTTAGCTTTTCTTCTTTCACTTTCATTTCTAAATACGTTAGCAAAACACCACCGGAGCATTTCTGTGAGGGAAGAAAGACAATTATTACTGAATATTCTATATTACATCTCAGTTTTAATCATCCTTGAATTGCTATGCAAACAAATGGTGTGACAGACACAAAGCTACCTTACAAAAAAGAGCAAGAATGATAGTTTATGAGGTAGAAAGCTTTTATTTTTAAAGTTAAACTTGTTACATTTTTGGATCTAAAAAATTTAAAGGGGCTCAAACTAAATGGAGAGTATATTTGAAACATTTTTAAGCAGAATATTAATGTTTACACTGTTCAGCAAATATGATTATATTTATATATGTCTGTTAAAACGTAAAAACAAAAATATTTGATCATGTACATTTTGTTTAATATTTCAGCATGCATGTTATTACAACAAGACATTGTATGCTGGTATAAATATTGAAACATAGTGTACACAAAATAAGAAGGCAACAGTGCTTATAAATATTTAGATAAGTATGAATATTTATAGGCAGTAAAAAACAGAAGCACCAGCCTCAGTTCTTCAAACATCTTTTTTTCTGGATGTGAACATAAAGCCGGGGAAACAATCATTCATGCTGTTCTGTTGCAGAAAACAAAACACAAAATGTATCCTTAAAATACACAAGACTTAACTTTTCTTTCACTCTGTAGATTTAAATCACAAACTGAAATGTGAATGAAGTGTTCCTGCATGTTATGTGGCTTTCCTCTGATTTAACCGGAATTGGAAAGTTTCAGAAAATCTGCCGCCGCAAAGAAATGAACAGTGTAACAGCGCCATCTGTTGGTCAGCAGAGCATCAGAAAAAAACATGAAATAAAATCTATTTTTATTAGAGTTTTTATATCAATCAATCAATCAATTACTTTATTTTGGTAAATTGTCTACATCAAACACAGAAAACAACAAAAGAACAATAAATAAACCCACAGTTTACTAAAAAAGGAGTAGGCCGAAGTAAAGCTTATTCTTGCGTCGGCCTATTCTTATTCTATATAACTTTAACACTAATTGTCACATCAAATTTGAATTATTTTAATTAATATGTTCCTCTTGCAGGTAATACTTGAACAAGATTCAAATAAAAAGCATTTTTAAAGTAAAAAAAAACCGTTATTATATTAACTCATACACATTTTTTGTTGCATGTTTGTTTTTGATCACAATGTTTTCAACGGTAAAAAGAACAGAACTTGATTAAGACATTGGACAATTATTCTATAACTTGGTTATCTTTATATTAGAAGAGACTGAACTTCAAGAAAATCAATAATCAATGCGTGGATGATCCATAACCTTCTCTGTCTGAGCAGAAACAAAACAAAAGTTACTATCTTTAAACAGAAACAGGGATGATAAAGAGTCAGCACGCAGCTTCACTTATTACAGAAACTACTGAGATCTGGGTAGTGATAGAAATATATCTGCACCTTCAGAGACAAATAAAGACAAAGTCGGGTAAGGACTTTGTTACTGTCTTTCTAAATTAATACTTCATTTAGAAAACATTTTGGCCAAATGTCCTTTGCAGCTTTTTAGTTAAATTCAGCCAGATTGGAGATTTTTCTGGTTTGGATTTTTAAAATAGCTTTTTTGTAAATAGAGGTGCTTGTTTAATACTTTGGGAGGCTGATGCTGCTTGAATGTGGCTTCCAACAACTCTACAATAATTGATTATTAACTAATGTAATTAATCTATCCATATATCTAAAACCCGCTTTTCCTTGCAGAGCTGCTGGAACTCTGGTGCCTATCTCAACCCATCCCAGGATTCAGTGCAAAAGGCAATTACATTTCTTTAGCATTTGCATATAGAACACTAATGCAAACATCTGAAAAATTCTAGAAAAATCTGTATTGATTTCAAGCATCTCTATATTGTTTGATTTTGAGTTCATGCCTGAACATTTCGGTCTCCTTCAATCATTACAACAACGTGAATTTCTAGTGGGAACTGGGGAAACAGCGTCTCGTTTACAGCTTTATTAGCTGCTGAAACTGGTAGGTCGTTGACAAAAGTCTGGCGCACAGAGAGGTGCTAATGCTTCCGTTCCGACGCGCAGTCTCCGACAGGTGACATGCAGTTGTGTTGATCTGCTGCAAAAGGCCGTGGATAAAGTCACGCTTTGGTGGATCCAAAAGCAAGAATCATATGCTTTTTGCGCTGATTTAATGCCAGTTGTTCTTATTTCATGTCCAACGAAGAGGCGAACCAACGTTACGCACGGATATGGCACATTTTACGCACAAAATGAAATGGATCTCATTGTATCTATTTTGTTGTCACTTGATCAAATGTAGTTAAGATAGAAGAGACTCTTGAACAGAACGGTTTGGACTTTATAGACGCTTATAATGGATCATTGTCATAGAATAAAACTAAATTAAACAGAGAATTGATTTCTGAGAGGAGATCCAGAGGAAGAATGCAGACAACCTGGCGCTCCGGAGGCCCCGGATCAAATCCCCCCTCCCACTCCCCGCTGTTGAGCTGGTGGCGTCCAGGTGCCCCTAACTGTGAACAGCACGCGCCCCCAAGGTGTCACAAACTCGTGCGGAAGTGATTTACATGCATGACAAACATCCGTGAACCCAGCGGGGAGCTCCGAGACAAGTGAAGACGACTCTTCTGATCACGTTGGGATTTATAGATATCTGCACTGGCGCGTAAAACCAGAAAGTGAGGATTTTGTTTCTCTGGAAACAAAACTTTTCATTCCAACTCTTCACATGACAACATTTGTCATGAAGCATAGATTTGAACAGTTTTGTTGTTTTAAACTTGTAGTAATTAGATATACCATCATAAAACTCATGATAATACTCAATTCATTATTATCAGTATGTTATTATTTTTCATGTATTTTTCCTTAATTTATATTAGTATAGTTTTCATTATGTACTTGCATGTTTTAAAAGATTTTCTTGTTTGTTTTCTTCGGTTATTTTATTTACTTTCTTTATTAAGAGCCTCCAAACAGATTTCAAATCGGTGTCATGATGGCAGCCATTAACTCTTGAGGTTGTTGCTAAACTTTTGGGGAGATTTTTTATTCTCCTGTCACATGATGGCGACACAGCCAGGAATATATATTATGTTTTATATTTCTAAACATATATTTAGATGTGGCAATGAAGTGTTTTAGAATCTCTTTTCTAGTACAACTTCAGGTGACTTTATATGGTTCTGGTTCGGCGAGGATGGAAAGTGAACCTGTGGGGCATGTGTCAATTCTGGATCACAATGACTTTACATGTTTAAAAAAATCGATCTTTCTCGTCCAACAGCCTGAAAATAATAAAAACTATTATCACAACTTTCCTCCAATACTGTTAATATCACGCGTGTGCGTGGTGTGGGGACGTGGGGTCAAGTCTCTTCACAGCAGACAGACTTTGTCAGTGATGCATCAGATTCAGCAGGTAATAAAAGTCTCATTCCCGCGATGAGAACAGATCTGCAGGACACGCTCCCACTGTCACATTCCTGCCTGCGCGGCGTTTGTCTGCGTGCTGCAAAGTGTTTCTGCAGTTCGCCTTTTGCACCGAGAACAGAAAGTGACCTACAACAACTGTGATGGGAAGGCAGCTTTTCTGACTCTTTATTAACTTCAATGTTTTCCTTTATATCTTGGCATTCTGCCAAAACATATTTATTTATTATTTTTAATGACCGTTTTATCTGAGGGCATGATTCTCTAAAAAACTTCTAACGATGAAGTAATATTCAGAAAATTACCCTTAAATTTTTAAATTGAATAAAAACTCTAAATGAAAACAGAAAAGAAAATCAATAAAAACTGAAAGAGATGGCAAATCGCATTCGCGCGCAAATAACGATATTTATTACCTCAATCATTTTAAAACAATTTGAAGTGTTACTGTCTGGTTCCCAGATTCCACTGAAACAAATGTCAGCACTGCAGGTCTTCTTCTATAAAACCAGAGGTGTGAAAATGTAGCCAAATGAGAGACATTTTGTAGGGAAGGACCGAACAGAGACTTTCTCAAAGGTCTAATTGAAGATGCGCACTTAGCGGAACCTGACTTCGCACCAGAGCGCGTAAAGTGTGCGTCAGAAGGACTGTTAGCGATGCGTCAGAAGGACTGTTAGCGATGCGTCAGTTCCAACCGGTTATCAAAGCGCAAATGGAAGCTGGTGTTTCGCTTTCCAACGAGAAAAATTAGCAAAAGGTTCCGGGAGAAACTTCCAAGAAAAATAAAACTGAAAAACGACTGCCGAAGTGCTTTAGCGATCTTCAATTTTTTATTTAAAAAATATCACATAATAAAGTCTCGCTTTCATGATCTTTAGTCTACTGTGCTACATTCAATAGTTCACAATTTACATGCAGATTCTTCAGACTTTAAAGCCTGACAAGCTTTCAGTCTGTTCTCCACCAAACTAAGGACCTCATTTCATGTCCTTTGAAATGCAGTTGTCAACAGACACGCGTGGAAAACAAACGGACCCTTAAAAGGCATCTGATGTTGGGATGGAGGCTGATTACCATGAGAACAAAGGCGAGCATGCGCACTGGAGGCTTAGCGTTTCCTCTGACATGTCGGTATCAAATGTTTATTTCGCATATGTAAAGCCTTGAAGTGAAGCCATTTATACGTTTGCATATAAAGACAATACATCTAAAAATATATTTGCTGACTTTAATTAGACCCAGACTAGCAGGTTGGTTTGAAAGCTAAATGTTTGTAAAAATGCATTAAAGTTTATAACATTTATTTTATACATTGTCTTAAAAAAGTATTCACACTCCCTGATCCTTATCACTATATTTCTATTCTATTAATATTGGTTTGACATAGTTCATCACCAAGCAAAGAACAATTGTGAAGTGGAAGCAAAATGATGATCTATCAGTCAAACCTCCCACTGCAGAGCAGAAGAGGACAGTGGTTGGTTTTTAGACCTTTGGTGATCAAATCACTGATCTCCCAAAATGAAGGAAATAGACTCTGATAAATTGGCTGGCAGATAAATCAATGCATCCTTACTTTTTACAATGAAATTCATGCTCCTTGTGCTGAAATGTGCTCTTTTCTTCTGCTCCCCAACATGTTTGACCTAAATGTGAAAACAGAACCTAACCAGTTTCTGCTACATAGAAGCTTTTTCCCTGTTGCTGAATGAATGAAACACAAGCTGTTTGGGTTTAAGATGTTTATTATGAGTCAAGAGTGAGAATAATAATAAGCAGGCTTAGCATTTGTACTTTACAGGATGCCTGTTTCAAAAAAGATTTAAACTTAACTTTGCGATTTAGAAAATTAATCTTAAGAGAAAGAAGATTAATTAAAGATTAAAGAAAAGTGTTTTAGAGAATAAGCGTTTAAAGAAAGTACAATAAAAAAAAAATCCCAATTTAGTTTTTTGTCACTCTTAAATGTTTTGAGTCATAGAAAAAAAAATCAGAGAACGATAACTTGAGTAGATCTATACATAAATCAAGAACCCGTCTCACAAAATAAAGTAGGCAAAAGGCAATACATCAGATCCTCATCCAAAGAAATCCAAGAACAGATGAGAAACAAAACCAACGAAATCTAACAGTTTGGGAAGACGAGATAAGGAAAATTCATTTAACACATTTTCACCAACAGAACAATTCAAAGTTCTTTTCAAAATGACAAGGAAAATAAAACAACAAACAACAGCTACACTTCATGTTATTAATCAAAGGCAATTCTAAGCAAAAGCGGGTTTTGTCTGGACTGAAAAGGAACTCAGTGTTTCAGCAGTTTTCCAGTTTTCTGGTTTGTTCTAGATTAGAGGAGCATAAAAATTAAAGCTGCTTCTCCATGTTTGGTTCTGGTTTGTTCTGGGGACACAGCAGAACGGAATCCATAGTTAGAGCACAACAGGACTTTAATATGTTTTGGTGCAAAGCGATTCAGTGACTTATAAACCATAAATCATGCTGACACAAACATTGTGTCCCATTCATTGTAATATATTTTTAGTCCTTTAAATTAAAGTCGCCTCAAAACTGATGAAAGTCAACTTCCAGACGTGAGTTACATGAACGCTGACTCAATTTAGAAATATGCTAAAACATGGGAAACTTCAACTTTCATTCTACTTTAAAAAAATCATTATTTTGTGGAATTTATAGATAAGTGCATTTAATGCAAGGGTTTGTTTGATTCAGACAGAATTTGTTTCCTAATGAACAAAACCATAATTTGGAAACTGTGTCATGGATATTGAAGTTATTTTGGTCTGATTTTCAGATTATTTGATCATCTGTGACAAAAAAAAACAAAAAACTGACAAATTTGTAAGGAGACAAACAACTAATAATTCTATTTTTGATGTTAAACGCCTTTAACAATGACACCTGAGGTTTTTTTGCATAGAGATTTCACACCTGGATGCTTTAGCTGAGCGGGAAGTCCTGCTTCACACCCACTAAACAGATCTGCCACTGCAAACAAAAGGTGTCCATGTTAGAGGGGGAAAAAATCACTTAACATGTCTTTTTACATTTTAACCAATAAATGTTTTATTGGTTTCTTTATATATAAAAAAACAGAATAATGCTCTCCATAGGGAGACCAGCAGAATAAATTAGTGTGAAAACAGAAAAGATAAAGGTGAATATCTTTGGGACGGGGTGTGTGTTATTTTATACTCAGAGCCACAGATGTCGCTCGTGCCGGCAGATATGACGGCACTTAGATGGAAAAACTGAGGGCTCTCTCCCAAACTCAAACCTCCAGGTTCCACACCTGGAAATGTGACGGACGGAGACTCGATCATTATTCACACTAGTATCACTGACTCTAATCACACAGGTCTGGTAGTTAAAGGCACGGGGAGGACGGATGTCAGGGATACTCACCTCTCCAGTCGCTCTTCAGCACAGCAGCGGTGCCATCCGGTCAACCCAGAGGATCCAGATCAGGTCCTGGTCCACGAAAATCCCTGCGTGCCTGCCAGCAGATAACATGGCCGCCACACTGGCTGAGCTACTGGAGGGAGTCAACCTTATCAAAAATACTATAGCACAGATACAAATCATGAGATTTATTTTACATTATTTACAGGATTTCAGGAGTGAGCTTAAAGAGACGAGAGTTAAGATATTCTTTTGAGAGCAACATGAAAACAGAAGCAGTTTTAATGGAGGGGTGGATAGTTATTGAGAGTTCTGAGGGTTCTGATGATCAGGGCCAAGGTCTCCATAAAGTCTGGCTGAGGGTTCCGCTCTGGGACGAGCTCTCTTTGCTCCCCGGCCTCTCGGCTCCCATCTCCAGCCCGCTTTGCTTCTGAGGCTGCTGGGGAATTGTGGGGAAGCTCTGCTGGGCTGAGAATCTGCGCGGCCAAGCCGAGGTGCTCGCCCCCGAGGCCTGCATCTGCTGACTGGCCCTGGATCTCAGCCTCAGCATCTGGAGCAGGGACTTGGTGTGGGTCATGGAGGTGGAGGTTCTGATGCGGGTGTCTGCGGAGTGGCTCTGTGAGCGTGGGAAGCGGGCAGAGAAGGTGGCGTCCAGGACAGGTCCGAGCCAGAGGCCTTTCCCTTCAGGCCCCAGGAACTGCGACGCCCTCTGCAGGCAGCTGGAGAATCCGTCCTGGAAGGAGTATTTCTGGCCTCCCATCTTTTCCCTGCGTTCTTTGGCGTTTCTTTGCAGGAAGAGAACAGTGTGCTCCAGAATCTCAGCTTTCTCCACCTTCTGCTGCATCCCTCCCTGCAGCAATGACAGTTAAATAGACTTAATAACAAGCAGTGCGGAAAACATTATCTTTCTTGTGTTATATACAGAAACTAAACATATTTCCACTTTAAATCTTATTTACTTGTTGAGGCTCCTGCAGCAGCATGGTCCTCAGTCGCTCCAGACTGCAATTCATCCTCTCCCTTCGACGTTTCTCCACCTGAGATTTCATCAGCTGGAAACAAGAAGCAAGAAGAGGATTGACCCAAGTTTGGGGATCTCATTTAAACATTCTTACATTTAGTTGTCTGAAAAGTAAAACCAAAAATTTTAGTATTACTGCAAAAGTCGCATGCATTCACAGAGGTACCTTTCTCTTCCTTGTTGCATCGTCAGTTTCTTGCAGCAGCTTCATTATCCTGGACTTCCCAAAGTTTGGTTCTAATCCAGGAAACGCTGCTTCCTTCCCAGTCTGTGACTGATCAGGTACTGAGGCTCAGTCCTCTTGCTTCTGCTTTTACCACCTCCCAGCAGGCCCCTCCCTCCTGTTCAGGTCCCTCCTTCCTCCAGCCCCCTCCAGCAGACCTTCACAGCCCCCGGATCCGCCCCAGGCCCCACACCCACCAACTCCTCATCATTCAAGTTCCTCACAATGTCTTGTTTTTATGATAAACGTAAGCAAATCCTGCAGATTAAAGTCCACTTTCCTCAACTTTTTACCAAAAATCACAACAGCACGAATAAATATATGAAAACATGACCGAACAATTGAAAAAGAAAAGTGTAACTCAAGAAATATCCTCTCAAGTTTTCTATTTTTCCCCCTTTGCAAATTATTTGTGCACTTCAGTCTGACCAAAAGCATTTTGCTTCACGACAATAAAGTGGGATACAAATAAAACTTACATATATGATATTTAGAATTTAACAACATCATAATGTTCTTCCGCTTGATTATTTAGTAAAATACCAGCATTTAGCAATTATGAAGCAAGTTGAGATATTATGAGTTATATGAGTTATTTGTGCAGAAACTCATTTTGTTTCATTTTCTGAAATTTAATCATGGTTGGTCCAACTTCATGAATTTGTGTACCTGAAACATCTTTTAATGACCATTTCTTCATCAAATCAAAGCTAAAAATGATCAAAATGAATCTGCTTTTAAATTTTGCAATCAGTTAAAATAAAAATAAGCATCGTTCTCATTCTGCACTTTGTGACAAACAACTTCAGGTTTGTCACAAACTATTCCAGTAGTTTTCTTTGTGGTTTCAGCAGCAGAAGAAAAAACAAAACCTCTTTATTTTCATCAATAGGTGTGGAAATGTTGTAAACTATTGCACATTAAGTATGACTTTAAATCTGAAATTATTTTTGAAAATTATTCTATATATGAATGGTGTAATTAACATGTTTACAACACTTTAACACCGGCTTAGCATTGGTACAACCTCAAAATTAAACACATTTTATTGGAGTTTTGTGTTGCAGATCAACAAAAAAATTGTAAAGATGAAGTGAAATTATAGATAGTTAAAATTTTTAAACAAATATATAAAAAATATATCAGTCCTCCTCTCACCTTTTCCTGTTACATCTGCAAACCTTTTGCCAACTTTGGACATTTGGAGACTGAAATTGCAAAAAAAAAGAAAAAGAAAGAAAGAAATAAAGAAACTGAAAAACCTCCCTATTGAACTTTGACTAGGACATTTTAACCCATGAATATGCTTTCATTTATTTTAGCTCTGGCTGTATGTTTAGGGCTGTTTTCCTGTTGCATGAAAATCTTCAATCTTTTGAAACTTCTAAGCGATTTTTTCCCCAAATATTTATTTATTTAATCCATTAATTCTCCTCCAGCTTCTCAGTTTCTGCTAAAGAAAAGAATCCCTCAGCACACTAATGCCACCACCATGTTTCAAAGCAGCTATGGCTAAAAACCGCGAATCAAATCTCAATTTGTGTGTCTTCTTTCTTATTTTACTTCTGAAAGTGAATAGCTGTCCCGGATTCCATTTTGACGAATCAGAGATAAGTGGGTAAACTTTCTAAATAACTTGTTAAATCATTTGAAAAAACACAATAGTTTTCCTTCCACTTCATGGCCATATTTGCAGCTCATGTCTGAATATGCAACAGGAACCTGATTTTATTTCTTTTCTTTTCTCTCCTTTGGCTCCTCAGAGTGTTTCATCTTTTCTCTTCTCTTTGTCCGCGAACCTCCGGCGAGTGCCGACGCGTCTCCTTTCGCGCCTTTTGCGTTTCCGCACGCAGGTTGTAAATGCGGCTTCGCGCCTCCTTGTCACCGGGGTGCACGCGTGCCGTTTGCGCCACTGTCTCGTGCTCGCGCGCCGCTATTGTTTGACGTTCGCCTTTGATGATGCGGAGGATCGCCGTGAGAAAAACAGAGGAAGTGCTTGTGCACGCGTGACTCCTGTTTTAAATTCATCATTTGAAGCCCCCCTCACTTCCCTAACCGGTGAGCCTGGCACTTCTTTGCAGATGCAGATTGACATTCAAACACGTGGAGTCCGACACATTGTAATCATCCGCGTCACTGCGCACAGTTACCTCATTTCTAGTTTAATACTGCGTTTAATAAACTTATTGTTGAAACAAAGTAACAAGATTTAATATTTTTGGAACATTATGAGTCTTCCAAAAATAATAGAAACTCAAATTAAGACTTGGAAATACTAATATTACAATGAATCTAACTCCCCATTGAGATTAATAAAGTATTTTTTCAACTTGAATTTAATATTATAAGCTGTATCTCTCTTCCATGGCTCTAATGACGTTTACTAGACAGTGAATTGACAGGAAAGTGCGTTAGGAGGTAACCCGGGTACCACGAATGTAAAGAGGAAAACATTTCAGACAAAAAACTCCGAAATTTTGAGTTAATTTCAGAAATTTTCTTTGAAGAAAACATGAACATTTCTGAGTTTGAAAAGTCGAAAATTTGCGTGTAAAAAAACTCCGATTGATCTCAAAATGTCAAAAGTCGAACATTTTCGACTTTTCGCCATTTGCCACGACCGACTGGAGGTTTGAGAAGACAGAGCAGACACACAAAACAGATGAACTGATGCAGGATTATTTTCGATGTTCATTAAAGTAAAAAGTTAATACCAGAAGAGGGAGAAGGATTAGTTGATGGCAGCATTAAATAAGTCGATGCCCTCCTAAGGGAAGGTGTCACAACCAAAAGGAGCAGCAGACCAGATGTAGTTTCAACGGAGAGAAAAATGACTGAGAGGAAACAAAAAGTTAACAGTTGAAATAACAGCAAATAATGCAAAATGGAAAAGAACGTGAGGAAAAGTGGTCAGTTTGTCCTCCAGTAGCCGATGTCAGCATAATGTCTAACTATAAGCTTTGTCAAAAACTAAAGTTTCAAAATGAAATTAATTAGCTGGTCAGGATCACTCTGTAAACTTATATAAAAGCAAAACTTCTAGCAATTTTTGGTGTGTCACTCAGCACAATGCCAAAGTGGAAAGACCTTAACAATAGACATTAAACAAAAACCTGCTGCAGCTTATCAATCTGGGAAGAGTAAAACACTTCAAACTGAGGAAATGTCCAGCATTCTAGATAGAAATATTCACAATAAATCACCCAGGAGTCAACCGGTTGACTTCTGGGTGTAGACATTGTTTCCAGAAATCAAAGCATTTTTAGCACAAACACCTCATGTGAAGCTACAAGCTCAAAACATCATGAGTCAGGATCCTGCCCAGCTATTGGGCACATAACACATGCCCATTGACTTCCTTTTATTTAATTTTATGGACTTAAAGTTTTAAGAAAGAGCTTTCTGTTCAGCCATACTGTCTCATCCAAACTGAATTAAACAGTACATCCAAAGTTTTCAGGATTAATCAAACTTCTTTAACAGATTGCCATAAGGTGTGACTGCTTGAAAGCAAAATTCATGATGTTCTAAAGCTTTTTGCTCTTGTGAAAATGTGCCTTCATGGCCTCTGAGGTGTCTTTTTCTAATCCGACCACAAGGTCTGCACAAAGGATGAGTGGCTCAGCAGCTGCTTGTGAATACAGAGAGTCTTTATTGTAAAAGAGGTAGCGAGAATACAGGTGTTTCACTGTACAGAAAAAAGACAGCACTGTTTTTACTCAGTCAAACCAATAATATGGATTCAGACACGCCTCACTCATTTACAGGACAGGCCAGTAAAAAAGAGAAAAGGAGAAACGAAACAACACCAAACAGAGAAACAAACACACAAATCTTTGGATTTTTCTCTATTGCCCTCTCATTCACTAAATGCACTCCCTTTCTGAGCTGTTAAAACCAAAACACTTGTTAAACTAACAATACAAGCAATAATAATATTAATAAAAATGATATAGTGTGCTAAAAACAAAAGATAATGCGATTCCACCTCTCACATCTTCCCCACCACAAATACATTTTAGTAACAAGTGGAAAACAAACCCTACAAGCCCCGATGATAAAACCCAAACCCCATGCACTCAACACACACTCATTCTACCGTCTGTGCACTCAGCTAATCATACACACATAATGGTGACCTACGCTGGGCGGCTTTCCAAACAAAACAAAACCAAATAAAAAACCAACAACAGACATTTAAAATAACCAAACATTATACAAAAACAACTGCAGCCAAGTGGGAAGGGTGATATCATTCTGTCTGTCTTTTCCCTCGTCAATCTTTCTGTCGTTCTGTGCCGGCGGGGCGGGGCCATCAGTCGGAGTTATCCGAGTGGTCGGTGCGGGGCGAAGTGCCAGAGGGGGGCGAGGTCGGACCCTGCCAGTTTCCGTTAGCCTGAGGGATCCAAAGAGACAAAATCAACACCAACAAACCGCATTGTGCAATAAAAATGCAGTATACTGAAAATCAATCTATGAATTTCCATATAATCTCTTTTTCCTCCATTTCTTGTTGGGTTCAAAGCTCCCACCTCTATAAAAAAAAAGGAACCTGCAACATTTTTAACTCTCTGGTCAATTAGTTTTATTAAGTGTTTGATTTTAGAAAGAAAATAAAATTCTGCAGGTCTGACTTTTAAAACATTGTATTTAGAAACTGGTATCACTTAAACAATGATTGGTCTAACTGGCCTCTGCACATTAATGCATGTCTTTGGTGTGAAGGACTTTGGATAATGTCCACATCTGCCATTTTCTTTTCTTTTTTTTGTGGCACTAAGCAAAAGGTAATGTTGTAAAATGAAAAGATCTGACAATATTTAGAAGGAAAGTATGAAAAAAAAGTATGAACAAGCTTTTAAATCAATGTCCGTAAGAAGAAAATATTGGTTTTCTGGCGCTTTGGCAGTGAAGTAAGAGAAAAGTAATGCTAAGCAAACCCTCAGTTCGGCTTAACAACAAGTTCACGTGTTTTTTGTCAAGTAAAATTATGTAAAATAGATTAACGTGTTAATAACAAAGTTAATCACAATTTCTCCCAAAACTCATACCCCTTATCATATTCCAATAACTTTCTTTTATAAAGTAATCTCCAAAGGCTGAGACGTTAAACTTTAAAAACAGGCCATAAGCATGAGGTCACATGACTTCCTGTTTTCTTTTTATTACAGCTGCCTACAACACATAGTTAAATATTTCTCAATCAATGACAGAAATGTTCTGGTAACAACAGTATTATTATTTTATGACAGTGTTTACGCTTACAAAGCGATAAAGACTCTTTCATTAGTTACTGGATGAGTGATCAGAAAGTCTACTGTTTTTGTTTGAAACAGGTGCTTTCAAACCTGAGTGTTAAGTCAGTTTAAAACAAACTCTGGATGCTTTCTCAGAACTACTACTCATATGACTTTACCTGAAACAAAACCCAGAAACAATTCTGTTTCTGTAAGAACTATAGGTATGGAAACAGCCGCAAAGTGTCAGATTTGACGTGTCTGTACAGGAATGTCTCTTTGTCGCCCTCTTGTGACGGGTTGATGGACAACAACATCGATCTGATTAACAACATGAAGCTTTGACTTGAGAGAGATGTCTGCCTGCAACTTTACTGGTTTTGATCTTTAAATGATTGACTAGCAAATCACGAAATAAAGACACGATCTGCAGCACCTGCATCTGGTAGGCGGACTGCTCGCCGTTCACAGATGGAACCCCGAGGAACATGTCCGCTGAGCCCGACAGGGAGAACGACCCCGACCCTGAAAACGAAGAAAACATCTTTCGTTTTCATCCACAGCATTACATCTCTGTTGATTTTATTCTGTGTAGGAAGCTAAATAGCCTCCAGGGTTCCAGCGGGAGCCTTCATCGTCTCGTACCTGTGGAGTTTGGAGTGTGCGGAGAATCGTCTCCCTGTCTGGCTCCTAAAGCCGTCTTCATGGCGTAAAGGTTGGCCTCCTCTTGGAACTTGCCGATGTTTTTCTTGTAGCGGATTCGTTTGTTGCCAAACCAATTGGAGACCTGGGTAAAAATGATTGAAAAAGTAACTAAATTATAGTTTTCTTACAAATACAAAACGTGGTTTCAGCTATGAGTGTTGAATAACAGATTTGGTAATCATTTTAATTCAACTCCTGCCAGAACATCACACAGCTCTGCTGGTTTATTTACACATAAAGACTTTAACAACCTGCCGAATAACAGACGCTTGTGATTTATGGCAACAACAAAAAAAAGAAAATCGAAAACAGGAATTGACATCTTGTATCAGCAGCATCATTATAATCTCATAAAACCAAAGAAATAAAGAATCATCCCATTATTTCATCTCAATGTCTGATTAGAATCCTGTTTGAAACAATTTACTACAGGAAAGGGATGTGCAACTTCTGACAAACAAATCTTATTATTTTACCCATTTGCAACATAATTTCCTGTTAAGTTTAGAAAATTCAGGCAATTAAAAATTTATAACACAGATTTATTCTCCAAATAAATAAAATATGTAGTTCAGCAGACTCCTCTGTGAACGTTCACTTTACTTAAAGTGTTTAGGATAAAAGAAAGGTCAGAAACACATCATCTCAACATTTATCACCCCAATCTTTCTGTTGCAAATGTCTGACTCGAAATATAAATATAAAAGTTACAAATTTCTGACTATAAAATGACAGAGAAACTTTTCGTTTAACATGATAAATTTAAGCCTTTAATCATTAAAAATGCTCATTTGCATCTTGTAAATTTGCAACTTTTCAATATTAAAGAATATCCAAAATTTTCTTGTAAATATGTGAAATCATCACAGTATTTCAGATTTTTTTGGTGTAAATTTACTCTCCAATTTTTTAAAATATATCTTATCTAATTTTCCGTCACATCCTGCCAGCTCGTCTCTTTCCATACGGACAGCGGCTGACCTGAGAGACGGTGATTCCACACTGTTTGGCAAGTTCCTCTTTGGCTTCTTCGCTGGGGTAAGGGTTGGACAGGTGGGAGTAGAAATACTCGTTGAGGACCTCTGTGGCCTGTTTGCTGAAGTTGCGCCTCTTACGCCTAAGGAGAGAGAAACATGGTGAGCTCTAAGGGAATAAAAACTGAAGAAATTAAAAAATAAAAATCTAACAAGACAAACAACTATTCAAGCCATCTTTGACTGTTTTTTATCTTTGACAAAATCAAACCTGGATTATTCTAAAAAAAAATTCATGTACTCAAAGTTTAACTACTAGGATTTCTACACATTTTTCATGGAAAAACACATATTTTAAACAAAAGCTCACAATAAATGCATGGAATATATCAGAAAAATAGAGATGGATGGATACAACAAAATGGTATATTCCTCAATTTCTGGAAAACACTTTACATTTCACATTTTTCCAGACTGCACATTTCAAAGACCTCTTTACATTACACATTTATTACAAATCCTGCTATAAACATCACATAATCATTTGCAATGCTTTCATAAAACCCTTTTAAGATAGACTTGGAAACTCTTCTAGTATCTAAATATTGTATCATCTAAGCCACAATGAGAAGTGGTCAGAGCCAAGTTAGCAAGAAGTTGTGTAGTGAGGTGAGACCACTATGAAAGATGACTGCAACAAGGCTGCTTGAACATTAAATATAAAGAAATGATGGAGAATCAGGACCGTTGTACGGTGGACACCAAAGGCAAAATGGCCACAAACCGCTCACCTGGCATCCAGGAAGCGGGACCTCAGGATCATGACGGCCTCACACGTGCTCTGCTTGAGCTGGGTCTGGATGGAGCTGAACTTGCGGTGGATGATGGCCACCATGCGCTCGATCTCCCGCGGAGTCACGGGCCGCGTGCGCGACTGCTCCCTCAGCAGGTTCATGACGTGAGTGGTGAATTCAGTGCATGCCTGAGTAAAGTTGGCATATGAGAGAAACAAAAGGAAGGGATTAAATCTAAACTGGAGTTACCAACAATGTATCTGTATTGATTTTGAGGGAAAGGAAACCCTGAAAAGCTTTTTAAGACACGTGGAGTTCTGAGAAAAGCTTTATTAAATAACTTGACATATGCAAAAAAACTAAAACAGAATATTAAACAGCTGTGGAAAGATCTATTTTAGAAAGTTAACATTTCTACATGTTGCGTCAAATGGATTCCACTCTGCTGTGGAACTCATAATTAAAAGAGCAAAAACAACTCCCCCCCTCTGTCCACCCACTCTAAAGAGGTATTTTCTGCGAATGCGTGGCCTAACATGCCAAAGGATTTACACTCCTGGAGGGCAGCGTCAGAACAGGCAAGCGTGTACAGGCAATGTCAGCGACACGGTACCTGTTCATACTTCTCCAGCTCAGTGTGGTAGATACTGCGAATCTGGCTCAACTTGCTTTTGTAGTCGGAGTGCTCGAGCGAGCTGTCGGGCGACATCCCTCCGGAGCTGGTGGCGGCGGACACGGCGGCGGCGGCCCCGCCTCCTTTCTCCGGCCCGGCGACGCCCTCCGCCAGCAGCATGTTGTCCAAACGCACCAGCTGAGGATCCTGAGGCTCCTCCTCCTGGGTGTTCCTCATTGATAGGCCTGCCGGTTAGAACATGTTTGTGTTTCAACTCCCACTAAAAACAAACTTTTCATGGCACACTCCTAGTAAAAAAAAATGTGTCCAAACACAGAACCTTGTACTCCACCAGTAACCATAGAACATGAACAGACTGGAATCTGTTGGACCAATCAGATCTAAACCCCATTTGATTAGCGACTATTTTCTCCTGGAAACAGATACAAGTCATCTTAAACAAGAAAAGGTTTCTTAAGGAAAGGTTAAGAAACTTTGAAGTCTGTAATATGTGTCCATTTACTAAGGATAGCTTAATCATACCTAAATTCAGGCAGTAATCTAAGGGAACACTTTAGTGAATAATTTGGTTGGGATGGGATCCAACATGCAAGATGAAGGTTTTCATCTAACAAGGTCTCTGCAACAAACTGCAAGAGGAGTGATTTGATTTGGCCTCCTGAAGACTGAAACAGTCATGAGAAATATATTGTTTGAATTTGTTAAATATGCAACTCAATATGCAGAAGCAAAACTGGATATTTAGGATAAAAACTAGACTAAGTAATTTATGCACCTTTGCTTGAAGTTTGTTTGTTTCTAATGAATTCCCAGCCATTGCCACACTCTTTCCAGGCTGTTTTATTGAATTTTAATATTTAAACACTTAATATCAATATATAAAACAGATTGTAAATTAAATGTTCTAAAGCAGGGAACAAAACTTCAAATACCACTGCTTATTTTAGTAGAGTTTTACTTACATGACTCAAGTCATCTTTTATGTAACTTGGTGTTTATTTTATAAATTATGGTCAATTTCATAGCAATTTAAACAAAATAAACATTTTAAGGTAAGTTAACTTCACTACTTCTTAGAATTTAATTTTATATTAATCAATTTATTTATATTCAGAATGAATATTATACTACAGGAATAGAAATATTGCCCAGAACTCATCTATTTATTCATTCACCCTTCTCCCCCATATTTATTCAAACAAGGAAGGAAGGAACTAAAAAACATAAGCCAAACTTTTCCATTCTGTTCATATCTGCATCTGAACTCGCTCTTATACTTCACACAATCAGCTCACTCAGAAAGCAACAAACCACAACTCAAAGATAAAACTCCATCCTGTTTAGAGATCTCATAACCATCAGTGTTTGCAATATCACAATCACAAAAGACTGTTTGGAGGCTCTACTTGGTAAGCAATAACATTTCAGATGCCATCCATTTTAATCCTGTACACTAATAACATATTTCACCACCAGGATAGACTTTATTTCAACAACTGATGTAGATTTAAATGACCAAGATAAAGACAGCTCCAGGAAAATGCCAGGCACAATGTAGGTTATGTTTAATCATTATCATTGCAATATGTAACAGTGATATCACAATATTATGTTTTATGTTGGTTAAACCACTTTGCAGTTTGTTCTCTTTGTACAAACAGCTACAGTCTAGCCATAACTGCCTGCTTGGAAATGGCTTTATACAAAAAAAAAAAAAAAACTCTCCCACACAAGTTCATAGCTACTTACTTTGGTCTGAGAAGGGCTACAATTCTCAGATATTTCTAAAGAGTCAACTGACTCTAAGGGTGCAACTCAATATTATGTCTCTGCATTTTCAAATAAGCATTTCTGAGAGTCATGTCAACTTTTTCAGAGACTTTTAGATTTATTGGAGTTGATTTTTTTCTCCATATTTTGACCGCCACTGATATATTGATAGTGGAGCAAGAAAAAATATATATCTGCAAACTTTTTCCTTAAAGACAAGCGCTTAGTGACCGTTGTAAGTGTAAGCAGGTATGGTGCAGGTATTTACTCATAAATCTAAACATACATAAAGTGAAGTCAAAACCAATAAATTATGCTGATTTGTTTCAGTGCTCTATTTCTATTAAACCCACTAATACATATATAATCCATTTCCTAACACTCTTGTATATTCTGTATAATCTGTATAATCTGTGCACATAGCTCTCATATTTATATTTACACACAATATTTTAGAGCTCCTTGCTACTACTCTCTGTTTATACATAACCCCTTATAGTATATACATACACAGTTTTGTACACCTGTAATAAATATTTATATCCTGTATAGCACTTCTGGATAGATGCAAACT
>CAEFZX010009335.1:0-10723 GCA_903066825.1 Alfaro cultratus
CTTAGTGAGGATCAATGAGCCACAGATGATTCAGACGATGAGTTACGACTTTATGAGACAAACTGAGCAAAACTATTTCCATTGGAGTGAGGTTTTCACATCCTTTATTTCTATTTAGTTTATTTTGTGTTTTATTGTCTGAAGATAAATCGGTTCAGTTTCATCGTTTAAACACTAAAATATTATAAAAATATCTTGGTCTAAGTAACTGAATGTCGTCAGATTTCAGTGGATTTAGGTTTATAGTTTCTTATTGTTCACAGACAATGTTTGCGTTACTGCCACACATTTTCAGGCCAGGGAAAAAGTGCGTATATTTACGCAAACTTTGACGCAAAGTTCATTTATATACATGCCGACTTGTGCGTATAATATGGCGCCCAGCTTTAGACATGAGGCCCCTGGTTTGGTCCAGGTCCAAAAAAGACCTGAAATCGATCTTAAGTTTCACAAATCAGATAAATGTTTCACAGATAAGATAAGATAAAATGTTATTGTCATTGTCACATGAACAACGAAATTTGAGAAATGCCATCAGTCGGGCTGGTTTAAATATTCTGCTATTAGAGCAGAATAACATAGTTCAGGTTTGCAGATGTTGCAGTTTTTCAACTGTAGTCCATAAAAGATGCTGAAGGTAAGAAAACAATTTGGTGGAATCGCCCTTTAGCTGCAATCAGAGATCCTAAAGCCATCAATTCAATACTCTGTCAGCATAAACCGAAAATTAGCTCAGGTATCTGAAATGCCACAAGCATTAGCATTTCACAAGATGTCAAAAACACCAGACAAATTAATAAATGTGTCAATGGGAGTTTAGCCGAATTATCAAATACCCTTAAAACATGAACAAAAGTAACCAGGGATCCTAGTTCAGGATTTAAAGAGTTTTATACACAAACTTATCAACAATTCCCAATATCCACTATAGAGTTCCGTTACGCGAAGGCGGGAGAGTTAAAATAGACAAAACGGGACTTAAAAACAAATCCTAGCAGTAAAATAAATAAATATTGAAGAAATAATCCAAACAACCTGAATGTCAAGCAGCTCGCCGCTGCTGCTGCTTCTTCTTGATATTTATTGGAGGTTGGCAAGAAACGTTAGGTGAGCTTTACCGCCACCAACTGGTAAGGAGTGAGAACCACTTGACAAAAAAAAATGCTGGAACCCATACAAAATTTGCAACTCACCACTGAATTTGGTAACTCCATATGAAGTCTTCATCAAATTTTGGGACATTAGAAAGATGGATGGACAGTTTTACTTCCGCAATGTGCCGCTAGAAATTTAACAGCAGCGCCCCTGGTGGCTGGATGAATAACAGGCTAAAGAATCGTGAAGTTGGCTGCTACATGTCCAGTTTCTTTTTCTTGACAATTTTTTTTCTTCATGTTGTGCTCCGAAAAGCTTGGGGGATGCAAGCCACTCATTCATCCACCATTCGTACAACCAGTTAGCTAACCAGTCATTCAACCAGTTAGCTAACCAGTCATACAAACTAGAAACCCCAAACTAAACTCCTGAGGTCACAGTGATAAAGGATTAAACTAATAAACTATTAAAAGTGAAAGAGTTAAAACAGAAAAGTGATGAGTTTCACTCTGAAGGATCCACAAACAGAAACCTGCAGAAGTCATAAAACCAACAGATGGAACGGACAGGAGGAGGAAGAGGTGGACTTTATTCCTCAGGGGAGACGTCGACCTCTCAGAGTAAATGTCTCCTCCACAGGGACATAAAATCATATTTAAAGATCCTGGAGAGCTCCATGTTTGAAGAAGCATGAAGGAGGAGGAGGAGGAGGAGGAGGAGGAGGAGGAGGAAGGCTTCATCTCCAAACTCTGATATATTTTAAAACCTGACCTCCTGACATGAATATATTTTTAAAAGAATCCATATTTTTATCTGAGCCACAGAAACAAAACTGGGAAGAGATTGAATAAAATGTAGCAGAAACCAAGATGAACGTCCATCTGCAGAGCCTTCCCTCGACCAATTGGAGGGCAGATTACTGGCAGGTGGGGCATCTCCACCAACTGCCCCCATGTTTCATCTTCAGGACCAAAGTTCTTCACATCATGACTCCATCCAACTCAGTGCAGCCCTGGATAGTTCCCTACCGGCAGCAATCTGGACATTGAAGCGCTCCAACTTTTACAATGCATGTGCTAATGCCCTAATTTCCTCATGCCCTAATATGGTAATGCCCTAATGCCCCAATGCCCCAATGCCCTAATAAGCTAATGCCCTAATGTTCTTATGCCCTATTGCCCTATGTTGATGCTGTAGCTTCAAATGGCCTCAGGTCTTTCTGGATTATAAATCCTTTTCTAAGAACTTTGAACTTTGTGAGGTTTTTTCTAATTTGCTCACTGGGAAAATTGCAGTTCTGAGGATGTAGATCTATGTTGTTAGATTCAGATCCTGATGAATGAAACTGTGCAGATCTACTCTGGATCATCTTTAGCCGACTATCAAATTAGCCTCCATACTGTGTTCCTGTTGGATTGAAGAGGTTTTGTTACCTGTGGTTGTGGCACCTTCATGGTGATGGACGCCTGGCTGTGGTCGGGCTGCGTCCCATCAACTCTCCACCATGCTGAGCTTAAATCCTTTCTTAAAATCCCAGTCTAGATTCAAGCGTACTAGAACATATCTAAGCTCCCTTTTGTATCTAAGGTGCTCAAAAAGTTAGTTTTTAATTCATTTAATAGATTATATGAGAAATGTCAGTGGGTTTTCTGAAGCAGCTTTGCTTCGAGTGCGTGATGATTTGAGTCTGTGACGTTTTATTATTTTTGGATCGACTAAAACGTTTTGGCCTGAGAGGCTCAGTTTGGTTTAAATCATATTTAGAAAACTTTCTGGGTCCATCTTGACCTCTGCTGTTCTGGGGCCACACCTTTAAAGTCCAGAGTCCCCAAGGCTCAATTGTAGACAATATTTTATTTACATTTATTGCCTCATAAGTCATATTATTAATTCAAAAGATTCTCATGCAAAATCCAGATGTGTTGTCTGGGTCTTCAGCTCTGCTTTGTTGGACTTCGGTCAGAATCTGAGTGTTTAAAATGAAGTAAATTATTTCAGCTGTTAAATCAAGTTTTACCACCTGCAGCTTTTAGCAAAGGCAAAGTTTTATTTTGAAGGAATTATCCAGAACATTGAACTGTTTCTGATTTAAAGGTGGATAAACCCTGAACACGTTCATCCCCACTGCAGCAGGAAGCCAGACCATATAAGGCCATGGAACCGGCTGCCTGTTTAAACGGGTCAGCCGCTCCGATTCTTCAGAACCTTCAGGTCCAATAATCAGCTCCTACTGAAATCCCTCCGACTTAAAGCAGAGCGGATCATTTTAACAAACTGGACCCAACCGGACCGGATCAGACCGAACCAGACCACACCGAACCAGACCGGACCGAACCAGACCGAACCGGACAGGACCAAACCGGACCAGACCAGACCAGACCAGACCAGACCGATCCAGACTGGACCGGACCGAACCGGACCGGACCGGACCAGACCAGACCGAACCAGAGCGGACCGAACCAGACCGAACCAGACCGAACCGGATCAGACGGAACCGGACCAGACCGAACCAGACCGGACCGGACCAGACCAGATCAGACCAATCTGGACCAGACCAGACGAGATCGAACCCGACCAGACCTGACTGGACCAGGCCGGACCGAACTGGACCAGACTGAACCGGACCAGACCGAACCGAACCGAACCGGACCGGACCGGACCAGACCAGACTGAACCAGACCAGACCGAACCGGACCGAACCGAACTGGACCGGACCAGACTGAACCGGACCTGGCCTTCAGATTTCTGTTTCCGGTTCTGTTTGCAGGACGAGGTTCTGACTCCGGACCGGTTCATTCATCGGAGCTGCAGGATTTACTGAGGTTGTAAATAACGTTTTTTTCAAGACAGAAAGAAGCAGAATAAATCCTGACAGAACCACCAACATAAGTTCAGGTGAACTTCAGTTCAGTTCATCCTATTGGTTCCTCCTGTCAGCTGACCAGCCAGCTCGACCAATCACAGCAGCAGAAACCAGGAAGCTAACCCTACCCTCACGAAGTTTCATTATTGATCTGTAACACACACACACACACACACACACACTGTGATTAATGCTAATTGGTGTGTGGATGTGCAGAGCTTTAATTATTTCCTTTATTGGTATTAAATCGTGTCTGAACTCCTTTGCTAAAAACAATAGATTCTGGTTTTAGCCTTTATAGCAGCAAAGCTAGCTGGCCCTCTGTGATCTTTCTATTGTTACTAGCTATTGCTTTAGCACTGGCTTGCAAGCGCTAGTGCTAGTTTGGAGGCGCTAGTGCTAATTTGGAGGCACTGGTGCTAGTTTGGAGGCACTAGTTTGGAGGCGTTAGTGCTAGTTTGGAGGCGCTAGTGCTAGTTTGGAGGCGCTAGTGCTAGCTTGGAGGCACTAGATTGGAGGCGCTAGTTTGGAGGCATTAGTGCTAGTTTGGAGGCATTAGTGCTAGTTTGGAGGCACTAGTTTGAAGGCGCTAGTGCTAGTTTGCAGGCGCTAGTGCTAGTTTGGAGGCGCTAGTGCTAGTTTGGAGGCACTAGTTTGGAGGCACTAGTGCTAGTTTGAAGGCGCTAGTGCTAGTTTGGAGGCATTAGTGCTATTTTGGAGGCACTAGTTTGGAGGCGCTAGTGCTAGCTTGGAGGCACTAGTTTGGAGGCGCTAGTGCTAGTTTGGAGGCGCTAGTGCTAGTTTGGAGGCGCTAGTGCTAGCTTGGAGGCACTAGTTTGGAGGCGCTAGTGCTAGTTTGGAGGTGCTAGTGCTAGTTTGGAGGCACTAGTGCTAGTTTGGAGGCATTAGTGCTAGTTTGGAGGCACTAGTTTGGAGGCGCTAGTGCTAGTTTGGAGGCACTAGTTTGGAGGCGCTAGTGCTAGTTTGGAGGCACTAGTTTGGAGGCATTAGTGCTAGTTTGGAGGCACTAGTTTGGAGGCGCTAGTGCTAGTTTAGAGGCACTAGTTTGGAGGCACTAGTGCTAGTTTAGAGGCACTAGTTTGGAGGCGCTTGTGCTATTTTGGAGGCGCTAGTGCTAGTTTGGAGGCACTAGTTTGGAGGCGCTAGTGCTAGCTTGGAGGCACTAGTTTGGAGGCGTTAGTGCTAGTTTGGAGGCACTAGTTTGGAGGCGCTAGTGCTAGTTTGGAGGCGTTAGTGCTAGCTGGGAGGCACTAGTTTGGAGGCGCTAGTGCTAGTTTGGAGGCACTAGTTTGGAGGCGCTAGTGCTAGCTTGGAGGCGCTAGTGCTTGTTTGGAGGCGCTAGTGCTAGCTTGGAGGCGCTAGTGCTAGCTTGGAGGCGCTAGTGCTAGTTTGGAGGCGCTAGTGCTAGTTATGAGGCGCTAGTGCTAGCTTGGAGGCGCTAGTGCTAGCTTGGAGGCGTTAGTGCTAGCTTGGAGGCGCTAATGCTAGCTTGGAGGCGCTAGTGCTAGTTTGGAGTCAGACGGGGGGTCTGTTTATTTGATGACATGCTGCTCTCCAGTTCTGACCCGCCAACCCAAACTAGAACCTGTAATGTAGAGAAACATCAGTGAATGAATGTCTCCACGGAAACAGGTAGCATCAGCTAATCATGCTGCTTTTTTAAAGAGAATCAGGCCCAGAGCATCATACATCCTTCTCCGTGGAGCAGCTTTTGCACATCTCCTCCCTTCAGTCTGCAGCAGGAAGGACTATGTCTGGCCAAAGCCGCCGCCTACGGCTCAGAGCTGATGGACCGCTGACCAGTTCTGGTCCCACAGTTCGACCTGTTATCCTGGTTCTGGTTCTGACTGCAGGCTGATCAGCAGAACGAGCAGAACCTCGTTCTGCTGATTCTCCCAGACCTTCATCTTCACTCTGTGACCTCTGCAGCGTCACACAGCGAGTGTTGAGAGGGCAGATCAGGTCACGGCTCAGTGTGTGTGTGTGTGTGTGTGTGTGTGTGTGTGTGTGTGGAAAGGCGATGCCTGCTATTGGCGGCTGGTTGAATTATTCACACTCCTCTGCGGTCGTCTTCCCCTCTGAAACCTGAGGAGTGGGCGAGCTGCCCCCCGCCCCTCAGCACCCTGGGGGGAGAACCCGAGCTCAGACCACAACAACACGGCTCACATGGGGGGGCAGATCGCTCAGACGATCCAAACCACAGGCAGCAGGAATCAAACATGGTGTCAGAAATGATGCTGATGCTGCGAAGCTGCAGGAGCTGCTGGGTAACGGAGACGTGGGAGGAAGAGGAGGAGGAGGAAGATCAACCAGGAGAACAAGAAGGGGAAAGAAACAGAACAGCAGATACAATCAGAGCAGGAAATCTAATAACCTGTTAATCTGAAACCCAGACTGAATCAAAGCAGGCTCAGATGTTAGAATGGCCTAGTCAAAGCCCAAACTTCCAACTGTGAAATGAACATTCTAACTGTGAGAAAGGTGTTTGCTGTGATGCATAAGAAGTGCTCTGCATTGTTGTTTCTACTAAAACAGCCTCATGGGTTGAGCCTTCATGGTTTCTCTTTGGCAGCCATGTTGAAAGGAAACTGGGCCGTCTCCAACCTCAGAGGTCCAGTTGCCTTCAGGCGCTGGACTTTAGTCAGGAAACATGAGAGTGAAGCAGCCTGGGTTGTTAGCTTTAGCATCTTTATTTTCATGTGGTTGCATAGGAAACACACATTTTGCTTCCAGTAAGTTGAGTCTGAGCGGACATGGCGGCGGTGACGGACCGAAGGTCAACAGAAGCGACAGACAACAGACAGAACGACCCGGTAGAACAGAACCGGCCAAATGAAACACTGGACATCAGGTGACATCAGGTGACATCAGGTCGGCTCAAAGCGCCGCCTTGCTGTTGAGGCACGAGGTATCAGTCCGTTTCAGGTGAGGATGGAGAGAAGGGCTGGATAGTTGAGCTGGTTTCCATGGTGATTCAGGCAGTGAGCAGGGAATGATGGGAAACGGCGGGGTTCTGCCTCTCCAGCCTCGCTCAGGGGATTATAAAGCTCTCCTTCCTAAAGATTGTCGTTAGCGACGCGTAGCGCCACCTCCAGGGCACCCGGACAAAGGCAACAAGACGATTCCTTAAGGCTGATCAAACTGATTATTGAACATCCTGAAAGCTGATCAAACTGATTATTTTACTGGTGATCGGTTCAAACAGTTAAAAACATCAAGAGCCTGGAAAACAGGAGGGCAGTTTGGAAAGACTGTAAAAACAAATCCCTGGATTGAGTTACACAAGAGATTTCAACACAGTGTGGAGTAAAGCCTAATGCTAATATTTCTATTCTGTTCTGTTCTATTCTATTCTGTTCTATTCTATTCTAATCTATTCTATTCTATTCTATTCTATTCTATTCTCCTAAAGGGCAATGCCAATGCTCTGCTGGCCAGCCATGTTTTGTTCCACTTCCATCCATTTTTGTCCTGATAAACCTTAAAACTTGCTTGAGTTCTCCAGTTAGCCTTCTGAACAGCAGCAGTGAGTTGAAAGTTGAAATGTTTATCATCACTAACTGGTTAATAACTCTCACTAATGTCATTGGCAGTGACTAGTACTTGTTCCAAAGCTAATGCTAATGTTAATACAAAATTGTCTTATCTTCTGCTAGACTGCTAACATCAAAAATTAATATAACAGTAGCATTTTAACCTTATTATTGTGAATTTTTGTTACAGTGGACCCCGTCTATTTGCAGATTCATGGAAAATTTACATTTTTGCATATGTTTTGCAGACCATATCTAGAATATTTAAAAGAAAATGCATCTTGGGCAGCTGAAGTACCTGATGCAATGCTTCTTGACACACAACTAGCTGGCGTTTGCAAAGCAGACAATCCAGGAGCACCATTTATTTTCCTTGGTGCTGATTGCCTGAACCCTCAAAAACAGAAATAATGACTGTTAGTTATGTTCTGAAGTAGTGCTATGACAGCACTAATGCAAATTAAGGTAAATTTAGCTTTTGATATTTAAAGCAGGCAGTTAAAAGAGTTTAGAGGGGATCTCAAGTATTTATGGATTTTAACTTTTGACAAGCAGTTGTGGACCCCAACTCCCGGAAATACCAGGGGTTCATGGAAATCTTACTGAGCCTTTCTACTACCACTTACCACAACTAATTAGCATGCTACTAATGTCCGCAGCTAGTTACGGGAATTTCCTTCAATATTAGCATGCTAAAACTAAAAGCCAGCTGGGGTTTTTTAGTGTTAGCAGGGTAATGCTAGCATCCAGCTAATTCTGTTACTAATTTCTACTTTTAAGTAAGTTTATGTAATATTTGCTAGTAATATATGAGCATGTAGCTAATGTTCACACTAACTATTTGATATAATTTAATTGTATTTTTAGTGCTTATGTTCACAGCTAATGAACTTGGTTTTCTTCAGTGCTAGTGCTAACACTATTGTCCCCATCTAATTAACACATGCTTAGGAATTGCTATTAACCACTACTAATAGTTTTAGCTATATTACTAATGTTAACATGCTGATACTTCCACGGCTGATTATTTGATGATTTCATTTAGCATTAAGACACAAAAGCTAGCATCAACAGTTATTGTAATTTTATCTATTAGTCATCTGCTAACACTTATATCTATAGGAAATTAATGTTAGTTTTAGTTAGTGTTACTAATCTCTGCAGCTAAGTTTATATACTAGTCGCTTTCTTAACATGCTGCTAATGTCCACACTAATTATTTTGATTTTATTTAGTTTTAACATGCTAATGCTTAATTTCACAATTAATGTGGGTTTATTTATTGCTGGTGCAAACACTAATGTCCACAGCTTTTTTAAGGATTTCTAATGAGTGCTATTAATTATTTCTAATCCTTCTAACCAATATATGTACAAATCCCAAATGTTAGCATTTTGCTAATGTACAGTATATTATTACTTATTGTTAGCAGACCAATTTGTTGTCATTTGTGTTACTAAACCAATGGTAACATACTCAACTAATTGCTATGGTTTAATTTATTGTTAGCCAGCTAGGGTTAATCTCCACTAATTAATCCAATTTTTGAACATTTATTTACTATTAGGGGTCTATTGCTAAAATCTAATGCTAATTTCTAAGAACCCCGCTAATTATCAAGCGTTGAAGTTAGTGAGGAAGTTTAGTTAATCACGTATTTGTTGCGAATGGTAGCATATGGCTAATTTCCACAGTTATTTAGGTTTTATTCAGTGTTAGCAGGCTCATGCTAATGCTTGTGTCAAATAATTTAGTTAGCCTTGCTAATTTCTTATTAATATGCACAAGTCACAATGTTATCGATGTACTGACGTCACAACTCACAAGTTCAGCATGATTTCATCCTGTAAGCATGCAAATGCCAACATCCGTAGCAAACTATTCATATTTTATAAGGTTAAGACATTTAATGTAGAAAATATCTTCTGGGAAAGAAATTTAATTATTCAGATTTAAAAAAAAAGGATTTTAAAAAAGTTTCCAAAGAAAATTTCTGCTAAAGTTTCTACATGTGGAAAACCACTAAATCGTTTATACTGAAGGCTTTATGAGCTAAATAGTTTTAAGGTTTGATATTGGTAAACGTCAGACTTTGGTAAATTCTGAAAGTATAAATCTTTCACCATGCTTTGCTTTACTACCATAAAACCTTTCTGATATATTTACTAACATTTTTCAGTGATAAGAAATGGAAAAATAAGTGGGTCATGTACATTTCCATCTGGGTAACTGATATGTTATCAGCTAGAACCTGGAGTTTGTAACATCTTGCTGCAGCAGCAACAGAAACAGCCTAACAATGAAAAGGATCTTAACTCCTCGTTCTCCGGTCCGAGCCTAAGCCAGAGGATGGGGAGCAGCCCACGGAAATAAAGTGTGGCTATGACCTGGCCGTTTAGACACATATTTGTAATTATATGTCAATAAGACATCTTAAAGTCTGACTGCCGGCCATCTAATGCTCCTTCCTTAAATCTCAAGCACTTTGAAAGAGGAATGTTTGATAGATGTTTGGTTTCTGTAAATGAATCTGTGTCCTCTGAAGAAGACAGAAACAGACAGCTTGCAGATTCAATGGCATTGCCCTTTAAGAAAACAGTCTGGTCATCAACAAAGTTTTCTGCCTGAAAGAGATGCACGAGTCGAAGAAACTGTTGAGTTTCAAAGATGTGAGCAGCATCGACAGGCTGCAGGAGCCACTGGAGGTGAGCTAGACGAGCCGATCGACCCCAGCTGGTCCGGGCTGGGGGGACAAGGCGGAGGCTCCCAGGTACTGCAGCCGCCTTCCCTTTAAACCGCTCTGATCCTGGAGGAGCAGCAGCTTGTTTAAAGTCCTGCCGGGGGCAGGGGGTGGAGGGGGGCAGTGGAGGAGTCTGGGGGAGTCAGGCTAGATAATGCTGAGAACTGCAGAAAAACGCAGAAGCCATCGATTGGTTCTCCTGCAGGAAACAGGCCAGGGAGGAGGTAGGGGGTAGGGGGTGGGGCTGTTGGTCAATGCATGCTGGAGTGTGTGTGTGTGTGTGTGTGTGGACCCCACAATGCAGTAAGTTACCTTCAGGCCTCATGTGGGAGATTAACAAGAATGTGTGTGTGTACAGTATATATACTGTATACTGTATATGTATTTACAGTACAGACCAAAAGTTTGGACACACCTTCTCATTCAATGAGTTTCCTTTATTTTCATGACTATTGACATTGTAGATTCACA
>CAEFZX010009336.1:0-11822 GCA_903066825.1 Alfaro cultratus
ACAAAGTTGACATTATTCAAAATGTCTTTGTTATGACAACTTGACATTAAACAAGAAATCATGATCTGACATAAATTTGTTATAAAAGTATTATTGATTAAACTTCAGCTTTAATAACATAAAGCTACATAACATCAAAATTACAAGAAATAGAGGCTTCAAACACTTGTAATGAATCCATAAATAACCATAAATATGCTAATAATTTTGCTTTGGCTCAGTTTTACATGAGACCAATCAAATAGAAAGTACTGTTGAACCCTGTGACTGTTTGTATCCTGTGGAACTGCTTCATTCAACCTCATGTAAACTTAAATCCAGTTCTTCAACATTCTCTTAATGAGTCCTTTTGAGTAAAAGCTGTTTAGGCTAATGAATATGTAACACATCCCAACACTGGACACTGAGGACCAGGGTTGGATGCTGAGAAGGTTCCCACTCATATCCTTTCCCTTTTAAAAAAATCTGTAATTACACTTTGTTTAAACACTCTTCCAATGTGTCTGTGCATATGTGCTTTTTGTTTGTCTCACTGGCATGAGCATAGGACAGTCATCTGCTCGACATAGCTTGGTAACACAGTGCAGAAACACAGTAGACATCTTCTGATTCTTGTGCTTGACAAAACGGAATACTTCAAAGGCAAAGCGACCCATTTGGCTTTTCCCATTCTCAAGGACAGTGGTCTGTGGGTCCTTATCACAGCTTCCTCAGGAAACAAAACGTTATAAAAGATCATTATAAAAGAGGGCAAGTTAAACTTAACTGAACTGTATTTAAAAATGTCTTTTAACACTTTGAGTTACCTAAGGAAAAGGTCATAGCGAAGCTCATCATTCGGGTTCCCAGAGGGTGTAGTGTAACAGTAGTCCATTAGAACGTTCCATCTGTTTAGTAGTAAAATATTATTTATTTGACTGAGAAAATTTATGCTGAAGTAATGTTTGTGTTAGTGAGGGATGGAAAGGAGTACTAATGAATTATTATTGATCATAAAACATAGCAATGTCACAATTTTTAAAAACTAAAATCATATTTGATCTTCTCATAGAAGTGTCTTTAATACATTTAAGAAGCTGAGATTTTATTTCTCGAATTTGTTTTCATCCGACTACGAGTCTTCCATGAGGTTTTTTATTTTCTTTTTGACTAAGTAATGGGAGGAAATACACTGAATTTTCTCATCCGTTGGTAACAGAGAAAATAAGCCACTGATTACTGGAACAATGCTGTCTTTGTCAAATATACCTGTACTATAAGTCGAGCTGATCACTTGCAAACAGTCAACAAGTAGTCGTGTCTAGACATTCATTTGTAAATATATCATTGTGAATGCAGACAAAACTTCTCAACATGTATCCAAATTACAAACTAGTTGTTTGAAAATACAGCTTACATACCATGGAAACAAGCAGCTTTACTATAGCTGCCACTATTTTTCCAGGAGTTGATAGTGGCTATTTCCATTGCCCTTGATCCACATTGATTTACATTCAGAGGAAACAGGTTAATAGAGAATGCCATACACTCTAAAAATTGTCTCTAATTTACAGTAAAATACCTGCACCTGTGGTTGCCAGAATTTTACCATATAAACATAGCAAAATTCTGGCAACCGCAGAACCCCCACCACTTTTTTTTTTTTTTTTTTTTTTTTTTACAGTGTAATTAAAGCTCTCCATTCAGCCCTCAGCCACCTGTATTACTTATTTATTAATAGTATTAACATTACTGGACAACAGTAATAATAATTCTGAATTTAAAGCAGTACCATGGCCCTCAGTAGTTCACTGTGTACCCCAATACTGGACTTCCTAAGCAATATAAGGTTGGGGAACCAGATCTCCCCCACCCTCATAATTAAATATTGGCACAACACTGTCTTTAGTCCCTTCTTCTGCTCTTTTTTAACAACAGTAACACCATTGTCAAATTTGTTGATGACACCACTGTGGTGTTGATGACACCACTGTGGTGATGTCATCAACACCAACAACAACAAATCGGCCTCCAGGGAGGAGGTCCTGCATCTGAAGTGATGGTGTGACAATAACCTGTCTCTAAAATATTGTAATAAAATTGATCACATATGAGTGAGACTGACTGTGCAAAAAAAATTCATTAACACTAGTGAGAAATTTAAAACTAACAGTTGTTTTCATGTCAGGTTGACGTTTGAGTACCTCCTGTCCAGGTTGGTGGCTTTGACAGCTGCAAACACCCGTGTCTTCAGGGTCAGTCCTGCTACAGGAATGGACAGCTGCTGAATGTATGATGAGTCCTATAAAGAAAGAACAATCACATTCAGATCTAATTCCTGTTATTTGTTTTGTTCAAAAACACCTAACAAAAAGTCATCTCTATCACCTATACTTGATTTTTCAGTTTAATCTGAGAGTTGAGTTTTTTTGGGCAACAAGAATCAAAAATAAAATCAAGGGTAACAAACCATGTATTGATGCAGAAAAAGTTTTAGGAAACTTGTGTCTTGTCATGCATCAATGTGAACTCTCACAAAAAGTATGTGACTCAAGAAAAGAATTGACCATATTGTGAAAAACTATTTGAACTTACATTGTAAAGTAACAGATTCAGCGTGCTGATGAATGTACCATTGCTTTCTTTCACTGAGATTGCAGCTGATGACCTTTAGTGAAAGAAAACAAAATGCTTCATCATAAAACTGGAATCAACTATATTGATGCAAACGTCATAGTTTTTCCATTTTATTGTGTTTTAGATAACTACCTTTGACATAATTTACACACGGATAGACTCAAAATTGCTTAATGGCAGGTTTCTGGCAAGTTTAGATTTAAAGTACAGTAATTCAATTATTTAATTTCTTAAAACTGCAAGTAGTATTAACATTTTGCAGTAGCTATTTTGGTGCACCTCTTATTGTATTCCAATACACAGAGTCCAGTACAGTCTTAATTACATTATATTAAAAGTAAGTTGAGTTCACTTTTGCCAATTTAATAAAAACTCATATGAAATGTCAGATGGAATATAACATTTAATATTCCTAGAACGTCTAGCCTTCTTCTAGGAGCTCTAGAAGAAGGCAACATGAATCACAGATCATGAGACTTACGAGGCCAGCTGTGTGTTGTTGACCAGGTACTCCAGAGGATAACTGCAACTGTATTTGTAGAGTAAACCTGGGAGATAGCTGATGATAGTAGGTGGATCTGGGGTATCAATATAACCTGATATGTTTCCAATTTGCACCAGAGAGAGATTTCCATAGGCATTGGGTCCCTGAGCTGTGGACACCTGTGTTGAGGGAAACATCATCAGGAAAAGCACATTTTTACAAAATAAATCTGTGAGCTTATTAATAATGCATTTTCACAAAAATGCTAATTAGTTTTAATTAAATTGATAATAGAAATCTTTTCCCTTTATATGAAGGGGTGTGTAAATTTAATCAACTCTATTCTTTGGTTTTATTTTTGTTTCAGCCTTGGTTGCTTACATTCTAAATAAACCTCATGTACAAAATATAGTCTGTTAAACTGTATTCTACTTACCACCAGGGCATTTCCACATGACTCCAATGTTGCCAAGCTAATACTAAAGATCACAACAGTAGGAAATGTATTGTTATTAATAAATCCTCGACAATGTGCATCTCCATGACGACCATTTAGAGCCAAATCTGAATCAGTGTAGCCAGAGAAAAGTACTGGACAAAAGTTGACCTTAAGAGTGATAGTTTGAACCCCACAGTACACACTGATATCCCGCTCAGCTGAAAGACACACAAACACATTTTGAAAGACATCAAAAATACAGAGCTTTGTGTTTTGCACATTAAATTTTTGCATATATCAAACGCACAGCCAGCTTCTCCACTGAACCATTCACATTAGATTGTGAAATATAAAAAGAAATGTATTGTTTCCTACATTCTAAAACATGTAACATTAAATTTTTTTTTTTTCAAATATACAATGATACAGTGATTTCCTTTAAGTAATTTGGTCATTTCTATAAAAGAAAATATGAACGTCTCTTTTTTCCTTCCAGTTTCTCACCAGGGAAGCGACTATGGAAGTTGGAATCACAGTTGTATCCATTGAACTGAGCTCCCACTGAAAAGATCTGGCAAAAAATAAAAAAAATCCAAAACATATGTTCCATTTCGGTACCTGTAACACAATAAAAATCAAAGGTAAGCACAAGCATCATTTCCTGTCAGCTCAGTCTAGCAGAGCAGGAAACAAAGAGTGCAGTCAATGGTATATTTTCATGTTAGTCAGAGTGGTAAATTACACAAATAAACCTTAACTTTCCCAAGGAGCTCAGGTCAAAGTAGTTAAATGTCTCTCCTTCAACTCTAACTTAGATTTGTTCTTGTACATTAGTCTTCACTTTTTACTGATAGCTGTAGTAATTTCAAAAATTACTTAGGTACAGCTTTCCTTGGAAAATGTCACTGCACCATAAAACCTTCATATATCATTGCGGTTCATAAATACGTTAGATGTTGATAAAGTCATGATAGACGCTACTCTATAGCAATTTTTCCTCCCTGACTGTGGCGACAGTCAAAGTACTTACTGTGGTTCCTGGAAGCCAGCAAGTCAGTCCTTCTCCATAAACCTGGAACAGACGAGGGAATGGTTTGCACAGCATCCCTACCTGACAACTAGAAACAGAACCCTGCACCACAGGTGAAAAACAAACCCTACACATAAGGGCCTCATTATTTGAAGATGTCAACAAAAAACGGCTGTCCACATGGAACATGGGAAAATCCATCAGATCTGAATGCGTTATACAAATCCTTTCACATCCTCAGAAATATGAGCAGGTTTTGAAGTTTCCCACTCATATCCTTTTGGCCCAATCTGGCTCACAAATGGTTAGTCGCTGCAAGAGGTCTGGTGGCAGAGGTAGTTGTGTTCAGGTGCGGGGGGAAAGAGGGGGCTAATTACCTTCTCATCACTCCAGTGGTCTTGGTCTGACGATTGAGAAGTTTCTTTCTGCTGGGACCAGTTGTGGAATGCAAAACCAAGCACACAGACTCTGCAAGCAACTTGTCAAGCTTTGTGTATGGTGGCTTTCAGTCAGCACAGCAGCAGGCAAACTGCTTGGTGGGGCTGTTAACTGCTGCAGAATTGCAGAACACAACCCTTAGACTTTGATTCCAACTCCTCGAATTCCCTTCACATAAGAAGGGCTATTTAAAAGAGTTTCAGGGGATTAGCAGGTCTGTACTGTCCCATCATCCATATGGAAACCAGATCTGATGTGGCAGAAGAGGACACACAGGGTTCCAGTGAACATGGAACATGAGACGTTCCATGTTCAGATAGCGGCATAGACCCCTCATTTAAGTCTTAATGTAAAATACCATGTGTTCTCTTTGATTTCTTTTCAAATTATAATTCTAAATTCTATTCTTAAAATTTGCTTAATCTTAACATTTTTCTGTATTCTGTTATGAAAAAAATAAAAATAATAAAAAAAAACATTTACTGAAGCTGCCCGTACCGTTAAGAAGATGAAAAGTATCTCTCATAATCATTATTATCTAACTTGTGGTACAAGTGGTGTCAAACACTTTCAAAGCTTGTATTACATAAAAACAGCTTAAAGGGCCAGTTTTATGTAAAACTGACTTTTTTGATACCTTTGATTATTTTATGCTTTTTAGAGAAATCCTGAAATCTCCCATGGTAGTCATTCGGGGGGGCCTAAGTTCTTGCTCTCACTGAGCGCCACCTTTTCCACATAGCTCCTCCAAGCTTCCATGTTACAGAACACCCTTCCCCTACGTTTTCCCCCACTCATCTCCAGACTACTGCCAGAAACAACTAGCAAACACCTGGTAGAACATCTGCAAAGCTCATTACTATTTCTCAGTTCAATGTGCTGAAAAATGCTCAAACGTTGTTGAGATGACATGCTGAAGGAGTGTCAGAAAGAACTGCAGGTTTTTAAAGAGACAGTGGGCCAGTTTCAAGATTGCAAAGAATTTATTAGAATATATTTAACAAAGTTTCCTTATGGAATTTTAGTATTTGAGGTACCAAAATTATTCGAGGAATCGTTTCAGCCCTATTTTCTGGATAAAGTATCATGCACAGTGAGGCCTTAAAAATATTAGTCTGGTAAAAACCAGCCGCTTGTCCTACTTTATTTTCTCTGAATAGAGGATCTGGGCTTTCTGCTATTAAGAACTGATTGCTTCTTGTAGTCGGGATAGTGTTGAAAGTTTTATATTTTACATAATCACTAATGTTTGCAGGTTACAATTCAACATTGTGTTGAATTGTAATGCTATGTAGCTGCCAGCTTGAAGCTGCCTGTGTTGTAAACAACCGTCTTCCACTGCAAAGAGACGAGAGCCGAGCGGAACGAGATGACTGTTAATGTTAATTCAATATTTGGAAGCATGGCCAACACAAACTGAACAGCTTTGTTTGCTTTCCACGCTGCCATTGCTAACACTACAGGCAGTCAACAATTCTAAAACAGAGCATAAAATCGACTTCATCATTTACAACTTTTCCTTCTGTTTGCTGATTGGCCCTTTGCTTGGATTCATAGTGGTAATCCAAGGAAAGGGGGGAAACCTCAGACTGTGCTGTAAGCGATAATATTTTTGAGCAAAATTGCACAGGAAGGCAATGATCATATTTTTTTGTTAATTACATCACCATGCTAATTCAAAACTATTAACACAAGTAATAGCACATATCATGTTTCTGAGCCTCAAGTTTTGATACATGTATGCTGTTGTTGGAGTGCAAGCTATAGTTCTATATTACAGTTGATGGAAAAAGTTTACAGAGGTGGAGAATAATAAGTGGTTCTTTTATTGCTAAAGTTGGTTACAGGCAGGCTGTGTATGTTACACAGCTAATATCACTGGAAGTCATTATTATATTTATAAACATACACAAAACCTTGTACAAAAATGATGGCTGAAAGACAATCAGGTTATAATGAGTAATAACGAGTCTGTAATGAGTAACAACATGAGTGATTCAGTTTTGATAGACTTAGATCTAGTTCTTGTTATGGTCTGTACCATTGTGCAGAGACAGAATGTGGCAGCAGTCCTTCCAGTCAATCTCTGAAACTGTTCATGCAGCTCCTCCCACCTACAGCTGCCAAGTGTAGTTCACTTTTCACATACTAAGGAGCTTCCGAGGAAGGTAAGTTCTTTGTTTACTTATATTAAATTTGTATGGTGAAATTCTTTATGGTTTTATAATGTCCCTTTTAATTTTTTAGAACAGAAAGTTTAAGAAAGATTCTTTTGCAAAAGAAGCAATAGTTGAACTTTTTTAGACATTCAAAAATGAAAAAAGTACTAGTTGTTCCACTCCATCACTATCAAAAGAAAACTATGCAACATTGCACGTTACAAATCTGATATTTCAAAAGCATTGTTCTAGACCTATAACTTAGGCTGTATGAAAGTAATAAGTAGTTCAGACAGTACATCTCTTGTTAATAGTTATTAGTTATTAAAGCTGTCAGTTGTGGTGGTGTTTTATTCCGAACAGCTAATTGTTAATTGTGCTGTTATTCACCAACTTGCTTGCTGTACAAACAAGTATTGATGCTAAAATCCACAAGAACAATTTAAGTTATAGAGCACAAAGTCCTCTAACAAAGACCAAATAAGAGCTGGTGATTAACTGGGATTAACCATAGGTGAGGTTGCATTCGGAAAGGTTACAAAATAGTACTTCTAGACATTTAAATTGTTTTTGATTACTTATCTTTAAAGACTGGGCAACTTACAAAACAGTAGCTACGTTAATGGTGGAGAGTGGCATCTCCAATGTGGCTTGAGGTCTTGGTATTAGAGTAATGAACAAACCTAATTTCTTTAAAGCTGACAATGAATATTCTGATCTCTCCGGGAAGTCTTACAATTAAAACAAGGAAATGACTACTATTTTTAAAACTGACTGCCATTTTTCACAACCAGGCCTTCACACTTTAGGAACTGGATGTGCCACATTCCTTTTTTTTTAAACAAAGTAATGTAGTGCTTCTATTTTTTTAATATGCTATACAAAGTTGTTTACAACTTGCCTCTCACCACTGCACATGTAAGCTTAGGTCTTGCTATGGCTCTGCAAGACCATAACAGCACTGCAGCTAAATAGCATTAGTTCCACCTTTTAAAATAGTACTTTTACCCATTTTTAAAATACGGGTAATTTGCAGAACTTATAAAAATGTACTCACTTACAATACAAACAGTGATACATCCCCTGGTGCATCACATCCAAACAGTGTGTGTACAACACATACTATAAATAAGGAAGCATATGTTTAATCATTCTTGATGAGTGTATTACTATGGCTGTTTTTAAAGAAGGTTTTGGCAAAGAAATTGTTTAATTTTTAATGTTGCTCTGCAACATTAACAGGGTAGGAATCAGCTGGTACTGACAAAAAATATTTTTAAAAAGTACCAGTGAAAGGCTGCAGTTGCTTTACTTTGGAAGTCTGAAGTCAGAACTTAGACATTAGAGTGATGTAACTGATCCTAGCTGCTCAGCTGGGTCTCCCAGCTGACTGTTCAGAGGACTCTCTACAAGAGTTGTCAAAATAATTAATACTTTGCTTTAATCAAAGCTAAGAAAAGGTTAAAAAAGGAGGTCCTGAGTTTGAATTTCAGCCCAGAATCTTTCTGCATGGAGTATATAACTTCCCCTCACAGTCCAGAAACTTTATTATTACATTCAATATTAATATTCAATATTATTATAACCCAAGGTTCTTCAAACAATTGTTGTAGATGGGCTGATACCTGATTGGCTTATGTTTCAATGTTATAACATGATTTATGTGGAAGGTCCAACCACCTGAGTCAAATTGAAGTGGATAACTTCACGCAGGACGGTGCATTAAGTGACAGCAGAGACCATGATCGACTTGGGTTTTCTGACAGAGGAAGAGCAGAAGACCATTATGTCTGTGCTGAAAAGAGATGCCGAGCTGAAAAAGGCTGAGGAGAAACGGGTCCAGTGAGTATCTAAATCTGATTTTTTTAGTCCAGTTCATCAACATACTTGAAATACAACAGACAAAAGTTCCTGTTCATAATAATTAACGTAATATGTATGTAGCCCAGTTTGAACTGTCCTATATAGTACAAACTGAAGCATTAAATTAGCTCATGGTAATATCATTTAAATTTTAAAAAACAACGTGTAATTGAAAAACATGAGAATAAATATGCAAGATAAATATAATAAATTTCTTCTTTAAAGAGAGAAAAACTTTTTTTGTCACTTCAACTTCCCCCTAATTTATACTGCATCCAGATTTGCTCTGTAGTAAATACTCCCTCATTTTAATCAATGAGAGCATTTACACAGTGCCACACTTCCACAGAGATAGCCGCTAAAATTAGAACTGATTCTATCTTTGCCAGACACTGAAACAAGTTTCAAAGATCATACTGCTCCAACAGGAAACTGCACAAGCACATCATCCATGTTTTCAAAAATAATTCACTAATACAGATTATATTTGCTCAAAATACTGGCTATCTTAATGCAAATATGGGTGTGCTTATACATACAGTACAGACCAAAAGATTGGACACACCTTTTCATTCTCATTGAATGAGAAGGCGTGTCCAAACCTTTGGTCTGTACTGTACAGCTGTGAAACTACATGAAACTATTCTATTCTATGGTATAGTTTCTCAGGGCCCTGTCCAATGTACTACATTCCAACCCAACGTCTTGGTTAACTTTCATGTCTCATCACTATTATAGTATTTGTAAATAATAACACTTGTAGCATCTGAACATGTGATGTATCAGAGGTCAATTGTAACTTTAAGCATGATCACCTTACAAGCTACTCTGTAAAATCTAGCAGAAGATTCCTGATGGAAGACACTTCTAAGTATTTGCATCAGAGATGGGAAAACATTTCATGCATTAAGTGGTTCAAAATAGGACCATACAGTTACTGCCAGCTTTTTCAACCTGAGAAGCAAAAAGCCTCATGTAACTGTACTGCAGGTCAATTGTCAATGATTACCTCCCTAGCACTTTCAAGCTGGTTAGTTGATTCAATTCCTTTTCAGATTCTTCCATTACATATAAAGTCAATCCACTTGTTTTCCTAACCAGTGTCCTATAATTCATCCACTGACTATGGCTATATTCATAAGTTGTTTTCCTAAAATTATTCACAATTTTATTTATAGCTTGGTGTACATTTATTCTACTATTATTCTATTCTTTATGGTGATAGCAATAGTGTATACAGATAAATAACAGAGTTACACTGAGAAATATTTTAGGCCTTTATCAACATTGCATGCTCCCCAGAGCATGCAATGTTGAAACATGTCATAAAGTCATAAAGTGACATGTTTCAGTTTTCTGTGATATCCAATTTCATTTTAAGTATAAATGTGCTGTATGTGCTGTAAACCTTGAATAGCTCCCTCGGGATCCACTCAACCCCTCTTAGGACCGTAGGAGGGTTAATATGTCAATGTACAGTATAAAACACAGATAAAACATATAAGAATAAAACACAAATTAAAACAGACAGGGCAAGTAAACTACAATGTCACACCTTATGGAAAAGCTAAAGAATAAAAATGAGTTTTAAAAAGTGATTCAAAGTGTTCCAGACTGTGGGCAGATCTAATGTTAAAAGGCAAGTTGTTCCACAGATTAGGAGCAGTGACAGCAAATGCCTGGTCTCCTCTGCTTTCAGTCTGGTTCTAGGAATATGTAAGAAAAATTTATTTGACTGGAGTGTTCTAGTGATGGAATGGTTATTAAGAAGGTCTTGAATGTAAGCTGGAGTTAGGCTATGTAAAGCTTTAATAACCAATAGAACATTTTGAAAATCAATCCAATAAGAAACTGGCAGCCAATGCAGAGAGTCCAACACTGGTGTCATGTGCTCTCTTTTCTGGGTTCCAGTTAAAAGTCTAGCTGCGGCAATTTGAATCATTTGGAGACACTATGGAGAAGATTGTTCCATATTTTTTATATAATGAGTTGCAATTGTCTAAATGTGCAGTAAAAGTTTCTCAAAGTCTTTAAGACAGAAGCTAGAGTTAATCTTTGCTAGAAGGCGCAGATGGAAAAAGTTTGATTTCATGACAGAGCTCACCTGTTATCCAATTTAAGACAATGTGTCAAAAATGACAACAAGATTCCTAACAGAAGAGGGAACCAACAATTTTATCAGGTTTACTAATAAGTCTCTTTTGTCCAACAGAATAGCTTGAGTTTTATTTTTGATTTAAGTGAAGAAAATTTTGGTTCATCCATTGGCTAACTTCTGTTGAGCAATCTGTCAAAGACTGTAGGGAATCATCCTTGTGTAGTTTCTTGAGGGTCATGTATATTTGCACATCATCAGCAAAGCAGTGAAAAGAGATATAAAATTTCTTAAAAATTTGTCCAAGAGGCAGCAAATACAAAATAAATAAAATAGGGCCTAAAATTGAACCTTGAGGTACTCCATAATTTAGGGGCGCTACCACAGAGGAACAGTGATCAAGATGAACAGAAAAACTTCCATCCATCCGTCCGTCCGTCCATCCATCCATTTTCTTTGCACCCTTGTCCCTAGTGGGGTCGGGAGGGGTGCTGGTGCCTATCTCCAGCGAACGTTTCGGGCGAGATCGGGACAGATCGCCAGTCTGTCGCAGGGCAACACAGAGACAGACAGGACAAATAACCATGCACGCACACTCACACCTAGGGAGAATTTAGAGAAACCAATTAACCTGACAGTCATGTTTTTGGACTGTGGGAGGAAGCCAGAGTACCCGGAGAGAACCCAGGCATGCACAA
>CAEFZX010009338.1:0-30033 GCA_903066825.1 Alfaro cultratus
ATGTCTTCCTGTTTCCCTGTGGTGTAAATATTACATCACACTGAGATTTATTTCTCTTGGCAACTTTTCAAGAACGTACATTCAAGTTAATGTATGTTGAGTGGTGTGTTGATTTCTATAAACTAGAAAATGGCTACAAGAAAAAGGCTAATTAGCTGACCCTTCGGAACAAAACAAAACATGTAATGATGGTTCATCATATTAATCATGTCCCACCATTTGCAGACTTTGGCAGAACAAATCACTGAATTCAGCCAAGGGTAGTTTCTGTAGAAGCAGCGAATCTTGTCTTTTTATCTTCAAAAGGATCTTTGAACCATAGACTTCATGGCATTATAAACCCTAATACCAGGATATTTAGAATAAAAAAAATAAAAAAAAAGTATTTTTTTTAAAAAATAATTCTCTGTTGATGATAATCAAAAAGACAATAAATATGTAAAAGAAAAAATGTTGGATTGTTTCCCATATCAGATTTACTTAAAATTTATTGTTTTTATTTTCAGAGTTAGAATAGGCTACTGCAAAAGAGGAGTCTTGCTACGCATTTACAGAGTCGCTTCGACCAGCAGAACAAACAAATTGGTTTCTTTACTGTCATTCAAACACACTACAGAAATATTGATTTTTGTTCTCGTGTTATTTGATTTATATTTTGCTTTTGTGTAAATGAGAGATTCTTCCAGCTTATTTTTCTTCCATGAGTCAGAACAGCAAACAGCAGCAGAGAGCAGACAGGTCCAGAGATTTTATTATTTGGTACCTGTGAACAGATAACAAGTGCTTTGAGTGTTTTAGAGTGCCAGTAGTTATCTTGCTGATCGAGGAACTAAAAGCACAAAAATGCCCTGAATATGTAACATGCATAGTAATGTGCTCGCATCATACTAAAGTGTGCTTTCGGATAATGAAATGTAACCAGTTTAAATTTACAATGCACTTGGCACGCAGTGTCACCATGTTTGTGCTGAGGATAACATTTGGTACATAGACTCGACTTAAGCATCTCTCTACCTTACATTTAGGAGGTTACTGGGTTAGGTTAATAAGAATAATTAGCGTCATGACTTGTACAGTGCATTGCAATGACTACTAAAAAATAACCGATGAGACTTAGTCAACGGCGCTTTCTAGTTTTTCACTGTTGCAGTCAGTGGCCTTTGGGGGGAGCTGTGTCCCAGCACTTCTTGTGTGTAGAAGAAGGCAGCAGCCACAATGGAGCAAAGGGGCCTCAATGTTCACATTGCTTCCTTTTCAGTCCATTTCAGATTTCAGATGTCCATTCATTAGTGAGTCCTGCTCCAGCTCAGTCCCCTGCACTTCATCGTGCTCCAACATGCACCATTTTCCACATGACAAACACTCGACAGTTATCAGACAGAGAGAAATAAAAATGGGTAATTGTTTCAGAGAATAACAAATATATCCGTGCAACAAAACAGAAGATGTCCCTCACAGGGCAGCAAGTCATCAAAGAATATAATTAGAATATAATCAGAATAGATTCATTGCACACAGATCTTTGTTTCTGTTAAGATTACGAGTTAGCATAAAACCAAGTTCAAAAGAGGATTTAAAAAAAACCCTGAAATGTTATTTTATTGCCCACTCTGTCATAGAGAAGAATGCTGACATAATTTTTGTCCATTAGACAGTTATTGATAGCTTGCACAATGAGGAAAGTGTGGTGTTAAAGAACATTGATAGAAAGTTAAATGGAAGGAAAATCTTTGATTGAGAACAGTGATAACTGGAACAATGAAGCAATGCCGATTCAAGGATTTGGAGAAGATTCTTAAGACGTGGACATAAGCTGAAGTTGGTGCTTTGAGAGCCATCACACACAGATGAACCCAGGACATAAGCCACAACTTTCAAGCCAGTCCTCAACCACAGACAATTTCAGAAGTGCCTTATCTGAGCTAAGGACAAAAAACTGGGCTCAGGAAGCCAAAGTCTTCCTTCAAGGTTAAAGTAAATTTAGAGTGAAGCCACCCAATCCAAGTTACAAAGTTCACAACAGCCAGTGAGGACTTGGCTGGTATTAGCCCACTTCAATTAGTGAATGTATCAACGAGAAGATTTTTAATGCTTCCATTTTCTGACTAGTTTTAAGGAGATGTTGTTTTATATCCCAGCAAACAGGACTTACTTAAATTTAATACAGAATCAACTTCCTCCATTATCAAGATGAAGATGAGAGACACTAAAGCCAACAATATAGACAAGATAAAGGCAGCTATCAAAACAACCTGAGCTACCTAACTCCAGCGGCTGATTACTTCCATGCCATGCTTCATTGATGGAGTAATTTATGCTAAAGTACCCCAGACTAAATACTGGAAGAAGATACTGTGTTATAAGTCAATTTTCAAAAATTAGTTCTAAGCATACTATTCAAATATTTAATTTGAGAAAAAGTGAAATTTGGGATTTCACTGGCGATCTACAATAACTCATCAAATTGACAAAAATAAATACTTAAAATGTATATCTGTGTGTAATGAATCTACAAACAAGTTTCAAGTCAGTCTGTCACTTGGTACCACACATGTAATATGAGATATCACACCCTTGGCTGACTTTTGCTGTGAGTGCTTTAGCTTGATGCTAATTCCTGAAACAGGAAGCTCCAAACAGCACAGGACAACTTGCAGCCAGTGCTCTATGGGGAAGATATGCCATTCAGGCAGCCTTGACTAACACTGATGAGACAAACAGGCTTACAAAGAGCACCGGCTACAGTTAGCCTGTTTCAGAAATGTTCGAACTAGAGAATCACTGTGACAATGGTAGCTTTATGGTTCTTTGGTCACATTATTTGCCTAAAAGCATGATTAGGACATGCAAGGGCGGTGATGTCCCATGCTTCATGTGTTCTCCTCCAGGTCACTATAGTTAGGTTGGACTGAATTACTTAAATAAATTTACTTTTTTATTATGTTCAAACTTATTCAAAAGCATCTGTATCATCTTTTAACGTGATGTATTCACAGCACAGTGGAGTCCTGAAACACTGTTGACGGTCCTGTGGTTTATGCACCACTAGATGGAAGCCCCCATGGCACTGAAAACTTTCAGCACTATTCTAAAACACTGACCCCCGCAGCATGGCACACAAACCGTGTCAACACTAAAAGCTCAAATCACAATGTTTCACTTAACCATACTAGTGAATCACTCTTTTAGGCCTCTAAGGTATTCACACAGACTTTTAGAGTTGGTTAAGTTTTTGAGCAGTCAACCAAACCCACCTTATAGGCACAGGTCTCATTACAAAGCGGCGCTGCTAAAACTTGACTCAACGAGGACATCAGGATTAAACATGCATCAGTGCCTTATGGTTGCTACATTAAGCCCTTATGTCAGATTTTGGAATGTAATGAAGATTGAAGAATCTGCTTTATATATGAAGGGGGGTCTATACTCTAATTAATCACCAGACTTTTCTTACTTACTTCAATAAAGACATTATGATAGATGTTTTACAAATATCAAAAGAAGCTGGGTGGACTTTTCTTTAATGTTTCAGATTTGTTTGTTTTTATTGCTGACTGCCTTGTGAGAACAGATGCACACCTCCTTTTAACATTTATGGCCTCAAAGTGTTGTGAAAAACACAAATGAAAGAATATGAAAACAATAAAGTTAATAAGCCAAGTCAAGCCGGACAACCGTTTGCCCTCCAGGTGATAAAGACAGGGCAGTATTAGTTTGAATGTGCTTATTCTTTTACACCGCATGCCAGGTGATTCGCTAGCTGAGGATCGTCTTGTAGGCATCGTTTCTTCCGCAGTGGTTCTGTTTGGGTGGTTCGGCCCAGTAGACCCAGCACTGCAGCAGCAGAACAGCAGCAGACCTCGAAGCAGTGTCCGAGAGCCTCCGTAGCAGCCCTGTGCACCCCGGCTCCGCTGTTTGCTCCCCTGCCCCGGCCCCTGTGTGGCTGTGAGCCCACCTGCAGGGTCTGGTCGTGGCTCTCCAGGACAGGCTGTGTCAGGATGACTGCATAAGGCCTGTCAGACGCTTTCCCGTCAAAGACTTCCCCTGGAAAGTTAAATAAAAAAGTAATAATAACAAAGAAATCATTAGGAGTCTAATATGCTGATAGGAGAAGTAATCTACAAACTACAAAGCTGTTAATCTCTTAAAACATTTCCCACCTCAAATTTTCTATTGTGTTCTTCTGTTTCCAGATGACAATTAATCTATGTTCATCAAGGATAAAACAATATTATATATTAAGTTACACCTATCAGATAGAGGCCAGGATTATGTAATTTGAATGTGACTTAGTAGACAAATTATGGTGCTTAAAAGGTACTTTTGAGGTATAGTTTTAAATTGAATGAGTGGGTATCAATGTTTGAAGTTAAATACTTACTGCTAGTTACAAATGGGTATTACAGCATCCGCCAGGTTTTGTGTTTGGAACAAAACTGTTTATCTTATTCATCAATGCCATATACAAATGTCCACAATATATAAAAAAGAAAAAACAACAACATTTTGCTCACAATATTTCTACTTTCTGCTTGCAGTATGAAGGTTTTTATGTTTCAGTGTTTTTTAAATGGATTTGAGGCAAAGTACAAACATAAAACAGTTCAAAAATAGTTTAAAAAAAAATATTTCTGGTACTGCTAATTTAAATGTAAAGCAGAAAAAATGGTTAAAATTCATTGAATGCTTGTTACATTATGCTTACTGTATATAGCTTAAATATAAAAAATAAATAATAAATTAGCAAATAATTTTTTAATATATACATGTCTTATGTTCTGTGTATAGTTTGGTTGACTATGACCTTATTTTTTTTAAAAAAATATTTATTTTACAACTGCAGTTTTTCTTAAATAAAAAGCCCCTTTTCATTATCAACACTATTTTAAAAGAGAAAATTCATTAAATTTTGTTAGCATAAATAAAAAAATAAAAAAAACTAAAAAAAAAACTACCTTGACTTAATCATTGTTTAAAGTATTTTAAAATATATCAAAACTCATGAAAACACGTTTACCAAAAGAAATGAATACAATCAAAAATTTAAGGAGGAAACTTCTGATTGATTTAATATGGGAGGACCCAGAGATTTACTTTGGTGCAATCACTCACGTAATAATCTCTCGTTCACACAAACACATTTTCACACACGTTTATAAAGCCACAACAAAGTGTAATATGGTTGTAATTGCAAAAGCCACTGATAGTGAGCCAGCCAGTGTGGTTTCTGTGATATGAACAGCCGCAGCTCCAAATGACTTACCACGCTGCGGGTGAACTTCTCCAAGGAGGTGCGACGACCTTGTTCAGTGTCTGCTGGCTGCTGTTTTGGGAGGGGGGGAAGCAGGGTGAGTGTTTGGGTCAAGTATGGGTGTTGACGGGAGGAAGGTTGGCAGTGGTGTCAATAGTGCAGGGAATAAAATAAAAAAAGAGGAGGCCAGGCATTGCAGAAAGCGAGGGCCCAGTGCAGGCAGAGCAGATGGGGTTACATTTGGGGAAAAGAGGTGTAGGATCAGTGAAAGGCCAGCAGAGGGAGCAGTGTCCAAATGAGAGAGGGCAGAAAGGCTGGCATGAACAGAGGAAGCTGTGATCTGATGAAAAGCTCCATATTACACAATTAAACAGCTAAGAAGGTTTTCTTTTAAGAGCTTAAGTTCTACAGGAATCAGAGATTACAGCAATAAACACATCAAAAAAGGTTCTTTTTTGACATCAATCAATACATCGCTCTATAAAAGATGTCTTGTTCAGTGTTTTTAGAGTTTGTCAGTGTTTCTTCCATTGGTTCTTAGAATGCTTCAGCAGATTCTCTGCTCTTACAATTTTGCAGCCTTTAATCACACTCCAGTCTCATCAATGTAAAAACTGAGTTAATTTTCTGGTAAAGCATCACTGCCCTAACACAAATAAGCAGAAAGAGGCTCATAAGCACAGCTTTATTTACAATATTTGCAACTATTAACATGGTTTACCTTTATTCCTGAAAGAAAGGATGTTTATATGCATGTTTATATAGGGTGTTTATAACCAAAACCAAATCAAAACGTCTTTGTACTAAGGGGTATTTTTACTTACTTTATGGTGTCAAAAACTTATCAGTTTAGGTCGCACAAATAAAACATCACAGGGTTTTTCCACTGTTTATCAAGTTGATAAGTCATTTTTAAATTCACTTTTCTGACATGATGAGTCTTCATGAGACAGCAACCTTGATGACCATATAAGGAGTGACGGCAAGTACTGTTATGATGATGAAACCAAACTGATTTAAAGGGCTGAGGACATTTATTACTTTCTTCTTGGGTTGACAGTGATTTGTTATGCCTTGATGCCTGAATTAGTTTTTTTGTGTTTCTTCACTTTGGTCTTGAAAATATACATCTATTTTGACATACATTGCTGAGAATGTTATGGAGGTTGTAGGTTGTCTCCTACATATAAACTTGGCTATCTGTGAAATAGCTTATAATATGGTTACAAGCTGTTTTGATGTACTTTGGATCATTAATAAAATTTGATTTGCACCTCTGGTTTCTAAAAGGAAATATTAAGATACCAATCAATGAACTGCATCATAAAGAGGAAAACGTTTCTTACTACAATTAATACAAATCTTGTCCTTGCAAGTGTGTAAGAACAAGGTTTTGCATGTGAAACCCATCAATATCCCACAAAATGTAACTCTTCCTTTGCAGAAAGGGGGAGGTACATTTATATATGTCAGTATTAAAAGTGCAGATACTGCAAGTATTATTCTGTTTATCACTGATACATGATTGTTCTCCTTTACTAATTAAAATACATATTTTTTGCATTCTTGACTCTTTTTTCACTTGACATGTATCCCTGTTCACTTGTGTGAAACATGTGATTATATTTAATCTTAGACTAACACAAGTCAAATTTGAAATTTGACCTTGCACTAATATCAGGATTTAAGCACGTAGGTATGAATTTGAACAAATATTAAGCAGTTTTGCCACCAAAATATTTCAGAATTCTCATAAGACATAAAATCCTTTAGGCTCAACGCAGAACTTAAAGGATACAACCCAACACTCTCTTTTTCAAGCCTGGCATTATTATTAAATTATAATCAAAGTATCAAGCTAGTTTGATAAATGCAGGCGGAGTGTGGAGCGGAGGTCAAAGTCAGGGCTACAGAAAAACTCACCTTTTTTCTGGCTGACAGGAGATCTTGGTAGATGTTGGATCGCAAAAAGCGTGCATAGCTGTCACTTTTCATGAGCTTGAATATGTGCTCCTGCAGCAGGAAAAGAAAAAGATGAATTTGTGCAGCATGAAACCAGCCAGAAAAATACTGTTGTATAATTAGAGAGGCATTGATGCAGACAGTATGCTCAGACCATTCAAACTTTTTTTTTTTTTTTACATTTTGTCACAATGAAAAGGCAAACCTGAATGAATTCATCTTAAGGATTTACCAACAGAAAGCAGAGCATGATGTGAGGTGGGAACAAAGTGGAAAGGAAGAAAAAAAATATATTTTTCAAAATATATTTGCATTAAGTCTGAAAAGTGAGGAATGCATTTGTATTCAGCCACCCTGAGTCAATGTTTCTGCTTTGATTAGATAAAAAGTGTGTTCATCACTTTTTCAGTTTTGCCACAGATTATTTTAAGTTAGATTTAAGTCTGAATTTACCAACTTGTTTGAATGTATAGGGACAATGTGTTCAGACAATGCACTAATTTTCTTCTTGAGGTAAACTGCTAATATCCAATTGAAGTCATTTCACAGGACATATTTCTCTCCAGCTCATAAACTGAACTGAATTGAAAGCTTTTTTTGTACTGAGGGGGCTTTCAAAAAGAGTAAGTTGCACTAGATTTTATTTAGAATTAAGTAAAGTGTGCTGCATACAAATTCATCCCATCCCATTACCTTTTACTTCACAGCTATTCCCTGCTTACTGTTGATTCACTACATAAAGTCCCAATAAAATACATTGCAGTTTCAGATTGTAATCTGAGAAACGGGAAAGCACTTTTGCGAGGTTTTGTTTATTGATCCAGTCGGTGTGTGTGTGTGTGTGTGTGTGTGTATGAATGAGAGCTGCTGCTGCCAACAGTAGAGCAGAACTGAGTGATGTGCTTCCAGTCAGAGATGCTGCGCATGACACATCACCAGTGCATTTTAAGACCAATGTAATCCACTGTGAGCTGAGTGAAGGACCTATTCATGGTGTTACTCGCCTCATTAGGCCCTGCCACAAACACACTCCGTCATTTTTTTTCTCTTTCCACTTACCCAGTATTTCCCCTCTGCTCTTAGTCACTTCTACAGTGAAAGGCTTTTTTCCTTTGAGTAGATATATCTGGTGTTTTTTGTTGTTGTTTTTTTTGTGTGTGTGTGTGTGTGTACATTCATGAAAATATAAAGTCGCATGCATCCATGAAGAGAGCCACACAGTCAACCTGAGCGTCTTCATAGCTGTATCGCCCGGGGTCTTTGAGGTTCTGACTGGTCCGCTCGTAGCTGTGAGAGTCCAGGTTGATGGAGCTTGGCGCTCCCTCGGCCAAAAACTCCTGCCAGATCTCTTGGGCCCTGGTGGAAACATCCTGAAGGGGCCGTAGCTTCAGATCCTGCACCGCTAACCAGAACCTACCACAACGTTTAATTAAGATTTTAATGTGAATCGAATATTTTAAAGCTTTTCTGAAGAATCTACAGATTCTGAAGAAGTGCTGAGTAGAAGTCTCACCGAAGGTTCTCTGAGCTGAACTCTGACTCCAGGAACTTCAGGAACTGGTCCCGTCCCGCCGGGTCCTTCAGCGCCTCCTCCAGGGAGAAGCCCCACTTCTTTACCCGCTGCTGACTGGGATCATGGCTGCTCAATGGAAAACAAATCAGAAGAGGAGATAATTAAAATAAAAATCTGAGACTGGGATGTCAGTACACATTCGGGAATGCTGGAATTAACGCATATCAGCAGTTCCCTCACTTCAAATAACCCCAGTTATACTGGACCAATGGCCAAAATCCACCAATCCCCTGGTTCTCAGCAACAAGCCTCACCTTGCCTCCATGTCCCAGAAGGTGGCGTCGTCACTAAGCCATGGATTCGAGGGCTCCACGCCTGTTATAAAGGGGTCATATTCCATGAACTGCTCTGTGTAGGTCATCAGGCTGTCGGCCACTTTGGAAACCTTCATACAGTGTCTGTCAAGCTGGATGTTCAAAAAGGTTATCTGAGGGCAGAAGGAGAGAGAAAAAAGGGGCTTAATAAGGTAACGGCTCATCAGTCTATGTCTCTGATTGTCTTTATGATGGATGAGGAAGGCAGATCAGATTGGTAGTAATGAAGTGTTGAGCATCATGCCACACTTACTTCCTTCTGAACGTCCTCTTTGGTGGGCTTCCTGTTCGGCTGGGAACTGATGTGAATTGGACTTGGTTGGCTCTGGCCGTCGTCTGGTACTCCATAGACCGACTGGAAAAAAGTGAGAGAAAATGATGGTTTTGCATTAATACCACTGGTATGTGGATGTGTTAATTAATATTAGTGTCAACTTTATGTTTAGTCTTTTTATTTTTTTGCTTTTTTTCCCCATGTTTCTGAACTGAATATCTTTCTGATTTCAAAGTATAATTTCTTCTGTTTGAAATTGAATCAGAATTCACAGCTGTCCTGTTTTAGGCCAGTTTTGATAACAAGAAAGGATTAAAAGTATTGTGATAATCACTTCATTATTTTTCACTTAAATGGTGTTTTCATTTTTCCCTCCAAATATCTCTCATTGTGACTTCAGGTTTTCTTTTCATCAGACTGTAGGGCATGAATTAAGGCCTTTATCTAAGAGTGCATATGCAAACTGTAGTCTGAAGTTAAATGTGCAGAATTGGCTTCTTCCTCACTGCGTGGCCTTTCAGTCCATGCTGATCCAGGATTTATTTCACCATAGATAAAGAAAGTCTTTTACCATCTTCACTGACTTTTTCATGATATCACTCAAGGAAGGAGTGTTTGAGAATTTGCCTTAAAGTACTTCCACACCTGTGTTTCAACATTACCTCCAGTGCTGTGATTTAGATGCCAACAAAGACAGGGTATCATCACCCATGCTCTCCCAAGAAAGTTTAAAAAAAGTTATAAAATGCCTCAAATTTAAAGATGTAATTTAAATATGTAAATAATTAAGACATCGCTATATAAACTATACAAACTATACATGATCTGTTATTTCAGCATTTACTTTAGAGAAAATGACGCTATATTAAATCTGGGAAAGTGACGCTGGACATCCACTCCTATGTTGTCTCAGTCTGTCACCTTTTTCACCCTGTGTGGGTTCTTCTCTCTTCGACACTTGCGGATGTCCATCTCCGTGGTGTTGACGCAGCCTGGCTGTGGGAGACAGCAGGAAACATGACGGTTCAGGTCACTGTTCCATGAACATGTGTTGTTTACAAAGACGCTGGTGCTACATCTGATTCTGATCTCTCTTCTTTTCATTTTTGCCTTGCTTCCTTTGTGTGCTCAGCGTCTCTGACATTTGTGTTGTTTTTCTTTCTCTATAACTCACCACTGGTCGATGAACATCCCAGAATGCCCTCTCCTGGCTGTCAAGGATTTTCCTCTCTGCCTTGTCCTTCTTTCTGTCGATCCTGCATGCAGGTGAGACAGCCCACACATAGACCATATAGGACTGAAACATGAGGTCAAACTGCATAAATTCAGGCAGTCCTGACTTACAGAAATATCCAGCCTTTTCCTCTCTTCTCACTGACGGCCTCAGTCTACAGAGCAAAAATCTCAGGAGTTCAGGTCTTGATCTATCTGCTGGTGTTACCTCTGGAGAGACCTACCCCTTACATAACTGACATTTACTGATTGGCCCCTGCTTCATGTTGTCCCCCCGTGATATATGGCTTCCTATATTGACTTCACTTCTGTCAAGCAAGAGCCAATGATTGATGTTGTGCATTTTTTCATTGTGTTTTCACTGACAGTAGAGGATAAAGTGTCCTAACTATCTGTCTAACTATTTTGTGCTTACACTTGCCAGCCACCAGAGAGCAGCCTCACAAAACAATCAGAGCATGTGATTGTTTGAATCCAGGAGGAATTGCTGTTATTTTTTGGAGAATAACACAAAGTGATGTGTTGAAACAAAGCATGATTGACGTATGCACTCACTTGACTTGAGCCTCAGCTTGCATGAAGATGAATTCCCACTTTCTGGCGAAAGCCCTCTGCAGCCGAGCGAGGTTCTCCTGCAAGATGCAATTTGAATAATGTGTTTGGGGAGAATTTAAGATTTTTTTTTACTGTAAAACCTTAAAATATTTAAACAGTCTCTTGTGCAGTGCTTTGCAGAAGTATTAATACCCCTTAAACCTTTCTACATTTTATCACATTACAACTACAAAGATTAATGTATTGCATTAAGATTTGGTGTGATTGACCACTTTAAAGTCATGCATACATTTTCAATCAGCAGCTGTTAGTCAATTTTTGATGTGGGTGTAAAACCATCTCTTAATGCAAGAACTTTGTTGTATGTCTCTACCAGATTTTCACATCTGAAGACTAAAATTATTCTTCATTCTTCTTTACAAAATTGCTGGAATTCAGTCAGGTTGGTTGACAATCATATGAATTCTGTCTGACATTTTAGCATATAAATATGCTTTGATCAACACCACAACTTAGACCCTCTGCTCCAGCCTTAAGTCTGCGGCAGCCTTTAACGCGTTTTCTTCGAGGATTGCCCTGTATTTATCTCCTTTCATCAACGCTGGCCAGTTTCTCCACCCCTACAAAAGAAATTCATCCATATAGTATGAGACTGCAAAAAACAGTGTGACATTCTGTGGTGTGTTCTTGGTGATGTTAAGGTTTTGTCTCCCTCACACAAACAAAAAGCTCAGGTTTGCTTTTATCTGACCAGAGCACTATCCACAGTTCTGTGTCATGGCAAACTGCAAGCAGGACTTCTTTGGCTCTCTTTCAACATTAGCCTTCTTCTGCAGCCTTCACAGGACAACTGCATTGACAATGACACTAAAATACAAACAGGTGGATTTTAACAATCAAGAGACTAATGAAGGAAATTGATTGGCTCATTTAGGGGTATCAAAGTAAAGGTGAGTGAACACAAATCCACACCATATGTTTCATACATTAGTTGCAAAACTTATTGAAAACCATTCTGATTCCCCTTTACAAATGTGCACCACTTGGTGTTTATACTTCAAATGCGATCATTATAAAATGCATTAAAGCTTGTCTTAACAAGAAAACATGTGCAAACGGTTCAGGGGGTATTGATATTTGTTCAGCTCTGCATAAGCAGCTCTACTACACATGCAAGCAGATTTTGTTTCTTAGATGTGTTTTTTTGACAAGTTTCATTGTTGTGTGGTGATGTCCAGAACCAAAAGCTATTCAGCTTCTGGACATCACCACTGGAAGCTTGAATGTAAATTCAGATTCAATTTACATTCCGGAAAAACACAAAAGAAATGTATTCACATGTCCCTGTTAATGCTCAAAAAAGCATCTGTCCAGGCTAAAGTAAGTGACCTCATTACAAAAAGGAAAACTCCCACCAGCAGGCATGTTAACAGTGACAGCAATGATGCCTGGAGGCATAAAGTGACCTGAATAGAACAGGAAGGAAGTGTACTGGACAATAGTTGCAGAGTCATTTGGAATATTAAAGTGCAGTACATAGCTTCTCTGTAGAACAGCAAGAGATCAGCAGTACGGTAACGTGCCTCCTGGGGGGCATATTGATCTGCTGATGCCAAATAATCCTGCAGTTTTTTTGGGGGTACGTTTCGTGGCCAGGAAATTACTGCCATCAAATGGATCTCCTGGAGCGCAACCATTCATAATGGCTTGATGGCATTTCCAAACCCCAGAAGATATGAGTAAAAATTTATCCTGTTTGCAATCAGCTTGCTGGTGGTTTTTAAGCTAAAATAACATTTTACTTACTGCTTCGTAGTCTGCAAGCTCGAGTCTGGCTTTATTCTGCATGGTGCGTTTGCACAGGTAAATGGCTGGGGAGGGGGAGAAGGAATAATCACATTTTTAAAAGGTCAAATGATTTTAAAAGAAAGGTCAGTTGTTTCAAATCTGTTTTTCTGAACCAATATCTCAGATGTTTATAGCAACACCAATGCTTATCTAATTTAAACTGGAAGGGTATTAGTTGTCTTATAAAATAAAATAAAAACAAGAGTGCTGTCCAGTGAGACAGAGATTTGGTCAAAGCAGTCAATGTATCTTGATTTGTTAGGCTAATCCTATCCCATTGGGTTCTCTCTGGTGGATGTTCCTCAGGGCCAGATACATTACAGGGAAGAGCCCTGTGGATCAATACTTAGTGAGTGTCAACAGCAGCTCTACAGTGTGAGCTGTGTTTAAGCTCTGGAGAAAGAAACAGCTGAAGGCATCAGTTAAATCTTAGCAGGGTTTGAGAACGAGGAAGAAATCGACAGCTTTTACTCACCATAGTCTGTGTTCTCGGGTTCCCAGCAGTTTGAAGGCCAGAAGTATGGAGACTGAGAACAGACAGAATTTAATTTAAAAAATGGCTTGTTTTCTATTTTATAAGCTAAATAAAAAAGTCTTTCTGTCCATTCCTTTCACCACTTTCAGAACAGTTCTGGTCAGAAGTGTGAAGACACTCATCTACGAATGACAGTCAGACTAATTTAGACTTTTAATGTTACATTTGAAATGCCACTTTACCAACATGCAACCTCCAGGAGTATTTTAGATAAGAATTGGGTGCACAAGTTTAAATTTTGATTCTTCTGTGATTCTTGGTGACCTGGATTTATGCTTTGATTGTGCGCTTTTGTTATGGTTGGCATTCCATTTTCAATAATTTTTTTTAGATGCTTGCACTCTTGATTTCATTTTTTCATAATTTTAGATTTTAGATTTAGACAGACTATTTGCAGTTCAGTGTTCACACATTCACCTATTTACGGTAACTACAAAATGCCTAAGGGAAATTGGCCTAGTAGAAGTTTTTGGTCTAAAATATTGGGGAAAGCATGCAGCTTGGAAAGCTGAAATATCAATTCTTCTGGAGATGCTACTGACTGCCGTTTGCAAAGCTGTCAATTCACACCATTTATTTTTGTTGATGCAGATTACCTGTACAAGCAAGAACAGAAATAAGGAAGACTATATATACTGGTATAGTAGGGCTGAAATAATTTCCACTGCATATATTAATGCATATTAATGTTTTTTTGTGTTTGAATTATTAAAATAAAAAGTTATAAAATATTTTGAGGAAATCTCAATTATTTGTGGATTATAGATATTGAGCTCCTCTTATCTGTCTTCCAAGTTAACTTACTATATGGTCTGTAAGCTCATGGTTCTCTTGAGGTTTTCCTCAATTTCTTGTATCTTTTGGATTTTCATGGACTTTCTTATTCATTAAATTATTCTGTATTTTAGTATTGTCGCTGCATATTTGACCGCTCTTCCCATCAGAAATGGTAGAGTCATTTAAAAAGTATAATTTTCTTGGAAGGTGCCACATTTCAAAAGTAGCTCATACATTTTATTGAGGTTCTGACCATTTTAGAGCCTCTGTGTTAGATCATTTTCCCCATTTCAGGGTAAAAATATTTGTGAACTTTGTTTGAAAGCTACGTCTTTGCCAAGAGCCAAAGCATTTTGAATATGTATCCAAATATCCAGTCAGGATTATGCCAGTATTTCATTGCTGTCTACAATAAGGTGGTGGTTTCTCTGAAACATGAAAAATAGATATTTACTCAAATATTGTTGTTTGCATGAATATATCTGAGGCTGTATGTATGTGTGTGCATTTCAGAAGAAAATATACTAAACTTCAAAAATGTCCACACATATATTGTTTTGTTCAAATTTATTGTTAAAGCTTAAAAAAAAAAAAATAAATAAAAATAAAAATAAAATAATAATAATAATAATAATAATAATAATTAGAGTTATGCACATCTCTTGTCTGTAAATGTATGACCATCAAAGTACATTCCCTCACCTTTATTGGGATCAAAATGTAAACAAGTATTTGTTCAAACACAATTTTTGAAATACCTTTAGCTACTATAGATAACCATGAAGCAATGGTGACTTTTTTCTCTCTATTCTAGCTGAAATTACATATTCAGAATTCCTTCCTGAGTGCATTCATAATTGATGACTTCAATTTGTCATGCATTCTTAATAGTAGGACAGAATTAGAACCACATATTTCATTTGCACTATTTGTCATGATGGTAATTAGCATGAGGAGAATGGCCGATGCTGATAAATGCACCTGTGTGAGCATAATAACCTGCTCTCATTCAGAACTGTCAGCTCAGAATAAAACAGGCCAGTCTGTAACACAATGCACAAAAGTGTGACAAACATTGGAGGACAGCTGCCATTACATCTGGGTGCTCTACCAGTTTAGTATCTATTTTAAGGCTGTCACAGTCTCTTGCAGTGCTGCTATGCAGATTTTCCAGCATGTTACAGTGGATTCTTCTCAGGGTTTCTGGTTAGTGGGCCTGTTGCATCATCATCAGAAGGAATATTTTTAGCCCCGGCTGAATGAGCAAGTGTTGGCCTCCCTGCACAGATATAATAATGCCTTTTAATTTTGACCAATACGAGCAAAGATAAATGCTTCTCTTCCCTTCTTGGAGCTTTCCAGTCAAGGATTGTACTTGGTAAGATGGAGCAAATAAAAACCACCTTCATGACAAGCTCCACTACTGGCCCACAGGCTTTGTCCTGCTGCCTCCTCTTGCTCTTATGCACCATGCAGCAGGGGTGCACTGTTTAGTATCGACCTTGGTGGAATGAGTAATAGGCTTAGGAAGGATTGCTCTCATTAGCATCACGCAGTAAACACATCCCTCTGATAAACAACTATCATCTTATTATTCTATACTCAAAGGCCTTGCAAAGCCCCAGGACAGCCCCACGGCGGACTTCACTGTACCTGAAAGCGGTAGTGGGTTCCGTCATCCTTTAAGGTCAAGACGTGGTCAGAGATGGGAAAGATGTAGCCATGGGCTGCTATCAGACTACCGAGGTGGATGGCTTCAGCTAGTGACGGGAGAACGGGAAAGCACATGAAATTCTCTTCCATCTCTCTGTGTTTTCATTTCTCAACATCGGTCAGCAGGCCTACCTGGATCCTCAATGGAGAGGTTTTTCATCAGCCACTGAACAATGTCTGCCCCTGTTTTCCAGAGAACAGCAACAGTCAGAAAGGGTGTCACAATTACAAATACACAACAGTTCAGACAAAAGCTGCCTCTCTTCAAAGCTGTCAAAGTTGGGTAGGTGTCTAAATATAGCGCATTGTTGGCAGGTTTGCACTGCATTCGCTGCTCCTGGACAGCAAAACATTCGGCCCCCCTGTTGGTGCTTAGTAGAAGCTGCTGGAAAGCCCTGGAGGAAACCATGTGAAGGACTGACTCAGACACAGCCTCACAGAGAGACGGAGCAACCTCCACGTCCTATTCTTGTGACTCACTATTACACAGAAGCACAAACATAAAGGAATACAGCACCTACACAAATAGGCACACAGACAGAGGGGAGAAGGCGCTTTACCGAATTGGTGACAACAACGGGATGAAACAGCCCGGCAAAGACATGATCTGCCTGCTTCTTTAGTAGTAGCGTGGAAAATGAGCACAGAAGGTCATACATGTATAATTTATTGTGACTCATATGTTTTGCATAGTTAAAGAATGCAAGGATGGAAAACACACAATGCCAAGGACAAAGTTACAAATGCATCAGGTGAAATAAGCCCTTACTAAGGAAAAAGCAGCTCATAGGGTTCAACATTTCTAAATGTTAAAGCATGATTCACACACACATACAGTATGTGCTCATTTATGGTTTTCACACAAATACGAACCTGATACCACACTCGGGATCTTTGAGAGGAAGCTTTTAACGGTCCGGATGGCAACTCCTCCTGCTTTCTCATCTTGTATTCGCGTAACAATGTCTTCCATCTGTGGAGCAGAAAGATAGAGGTTGGTCATGTCATTGTTTTTTATACACTGTTGGTCAAAAGGTTTTCAACTCAGCAACTTACTCTGCTTTTTAAATTAAAAGTCAAGCAGTTCAAGTTTGAGGAATATCTTAAAATGGTACAAAAGTAATGTTTGAACAGCCAGGTGTTGTAATAAGGAAGCACAACCGAAAAATAACATACGTTTCATTATGTAAAAAAAGATACTTATAAGAAATATTTTAGCAACTTGAAGCTCAGGCTGAAATCGCAATGAATGTCTGGCACAATTTTTGTTCAATTTGACTTAGCTGGAAATCACATATTGTGAAGTATTGTGTATATTGCTGCTGCATCTGCAGTGATGGCGCTGTACCAATTTGCTGTGGTGAGAGCTGAGATAAACTGAGAAGCTCTTGATTTGTCAGTCAACCTACGTTTCTACCCCTGTCTACAACCAAAAGAAATAGATTGTGGATACAAGCAGCTGAAATGAATTTGGACGGATGGACACATACTTTAAGAGTTTTAAGTTGAAGCAAGTAATGTAAAATGCCATGCTACATTCTGCAGCTGAAACGTCATATCCAATTCCACACTTGTGAAGAGGCTTGAAGCTGAACAGTTTAATTTAAACATTTCTCTTTCTGACAATAACATGAAGTGACACCCATAGGGTCTTCCACTCTGTAAAGCTCAAAACCTCAAAGACTTGGGTCAAGGGTTCAGCGAAACTTAATCCAGGGTTTGTGTGGCTGTGGCCACATATTTATAGTGATTTATTTAGCTACAAATAGGGTTAGAAGTTTTCCACAGCCAAAAAAACTGTCAATGTTAATCCCAGAGGCAAAGATAAACATCACACCTCCGACCGAGCCAGAGCCTCAAACACATCACACATTAGCTGACTAAAATTAGGCGCATCCCTACACAGCTCCCCATGCAGCCAGCACACAGCACAGATCTCACAGCCAGCAAGCAAACATTCAGTCTTTCAAGGACAAACATGATACATCCTTATAAGAATTCATAATTTATTGTTATTACATTTAAATATGCTTAAATGTCAAATCTTAAATGATTTATGAGGTGGGTAAGATGGTATGGTAGAGCCTGACTAGAACCAATAAAAAATCCCATAAATATTTACACATAGGTGTGAAACTACAGTCAGCTTACTGTGGTAGTTTCCATTAAGGTAGTTGGACTGGCAAATAAATGCTTTATGCCTCGCTCAATGTCTGTTCAGCAAGTGAGCGCTGTCAGATACACACATACACACACATGGTTGCTGCAGTTTGTGAGAGTCAGTTAACAAGCAACTCTTGGGATAAATGCTATGAGAATTTTAAGACAGCTCTTTACAGATTTCTTTTTATGTTCCTTAATATCACACCACAAGGCGGACATCAAGCCACAAAGTCTGGCTCACAGCATCCCGCTGAGCTCTGCAGTTACTGCCATTTCTGTGCACTTCTAGCCACTTGCACCACAGTTCATTCATCATTTAAGAAAGCATATCTGTAAGTGAATGCTTTTTACTTACAAAGGGAGGCTGGCTTGAAAATATAAAGTTAAGCGGCTTCCAGGAGCAGACCTATAAACGTGTAGTATTTTCTGTGTTTGCCCCGTCAGCCCATCTAAATGCCACCTCCAATTTCGCCTGCACAGATACCTCAAAATAAATTTTAAGGAAGTATCTTAATAAAATTTGGTAGAGACATTTATGACCATGAGAAAATAAAATAAATACCATAAGTACTTCTCTACTTGGTCCAATTTGCCTGCTAAGCCCAATTTAGCACACAATTTAGTCATTTTATCCAATTAATAGGTGTTAATTAATGTTTGCTATTTAGCAACATTTTGCAGATCTTTTGACCACTATTATGGTCCAATGACACCCCAAAAATTAGCTTCCATATATTATTCAATATATTATTTTACTCAACACTCTTATGCACTATCAAGGTTTTATAAAAAAAAATGTTTTGTTTTATGCACTATCAAGACTATAAAAAAACATGAAAATTGTTTTTATCACAGCTACTTAGTGCAAATTTATCACAACAATTAGCAATTTCAATAGCAGCATATGAGTGATGTTTTTTTTTTCCATCAGAAAGTGTGTATTTAAATCAGCATTTTGACTTTGGCTATTATTTTATCATCCGATTAATTGCTCCGTCAGACATATGCTTTGTTACACTGCTGTGCTAACAAAATGAAGCATTGTGGAACATCAGTCTTTTCATTGAAGATCAGATGCAAAACAATCTAATGAAAAGTAAAGGAATTAGCTTTGAAATTTGAAATAGCTTTGATCCATCTCTGAAGAACAAGTCAAACCCCGCTTTTAACCAGAATAACAAAAAGGTAAAAATCTTCTTGTTCTCATGTAAAAACAAGGACCAAAGTATTGCTGAACTGCTTATCTTGCAGAGTGACAACAGAGGAGAAGCACAGCTATAGAAAATGTAGTCCACTTAATGGTATCACAGCTTTGTGTCAAGGGTTTCTGAAGGCTGATCAGTGCAGCTTGCATAATAAAAGCACTTTAGTCTGTGCTCTGTTTTGCTTAGCAGAAAAACACAGTTTACTTAAACCCTATGTATGTACATTTGTTTCACACATAAATTCATATCCTTTTGGACACTCAAGCTTTAAAGGAGACCTATAATGTTTTCAGAAAACACAGCCATAAGTAAGCTACATATGTATTTATCTTTATAAGTTAGGGAAGTAGTTCTTTCAATGAAGAGTGAAGGCGCTGCTAAAAAAATTGTGCAACCTACCAAAGGAGCTGCTGGTAATTTTTCTACACTGCTATTATTTAGTCTATTCTGTGTTCATCCAGCACTGTGTGGTTTGGCTCATCCACAAAACAGGACATAGGGTCAGACAGCAATGAACAATTATGTCTGCAGAGCAAATCATCAGGACTGACCGTCACTCCATACAGGACTTGTATAGGACTAGGGTCAGGAAAAGGGTAGCTAACAGCTCTGCAGTCCCAACACATCCAATCCACAATCTGTTTAGACTCTTACCTTCAGGTCAATGACACAGAGCGCTATTCACGAAAAACAGCCACCACAGAGACAGTTTCTTTCACCGGAATTTGGAGGGTAATACAAAACGTGTGATCGACTTATGACAGAAATCTGATCTCCTAAACCTAAGTCTTCTGCAAAACATGTGGGGTATAAACCCAGAACTATTTGGAGAGATACTGCAAAGACAGCAAGGAACAAGGTTCCTTCTCTGTGTTTGTGTATGTGCTCCAAACTTGTCCTGTTGTCAGAACAGGGCTGTGCAAAATATTAATACCAATGAATGTGTTAAAGAAATAATGTGAGATTTTTTTCCTCTTTCTGAATAAATGCACTCAGTTTAAATGTTCTAATTGCCTAACTATCATACAGCAATAAAAGATTAAATGTATTCTACATTAGTCAGGCCTTTTATACATCTTTTACCAGGGCAGCTGGTATGTGTGAAGAGGGCTGTAAAGAAAGCAGTTCAAGAATATTTGGGCCATGCAGTCTAACTTGATTCTCAAAAATTATCATGTTAACGCCACATCAGACTTTTACCAATTCTCTGTTGTATGTTTCTATATTTAGAATTAAATTAATTGGAGAAATAACCTAAAAATGACTTACAATCTCTTCTAGAATCAACCTTAAACAGGGCACAGCAGGGACAGAAATAGCAATCAAGTAAATGTGACTTGCTCAACTCTTGTGGGCAAGATATGAGTGTAAAAGCACATACTAAAATTAAAACACTGTGCTAGTTTCTCCCAAAAAATGAAATGGAGTTGTTAAAAAATGAGACAGAAGATGGCTCCATCAGTAATAGTGCCATCAATGATTCAGGAGACTCAGGCTGGATGTCACTGCTGATTTTTGGAGCTATAGAGAAAATGGGAAATGTCCAGGTAATTGTTGAATCACAGGAAGATATCCATCCTGGAGATGAGTATGCCTTGTCAGGGAGCGCCTGGTGAAAATGAAGAACTCAGTATAGTTTGTCTCAAATCAGCTCTTTTATGTTTTATAGCCAAAACTCATAAAATTGTTCATGTATATAGAACATGAGTATTTAGACAGCTGAGAATCTGTGGCCAGGTGAGAAGATGTAATTGAAGCCAAAAGTAGTTTTATGAAGTTTTTATTCACAGTGGCTGAACACAAATGAACACCACACTTATTAGATTTGTATTTGCAAAGAATTTTGACAACATGGAAGTTTATTTTCACACTCGTTTTATTTTTTGATGGTCTGTCAGTTGAAGACTGACAGACTGATGTAGGTAGTTGGAATGCCCTGAAGTTTGTGGTTGTACCGTGAAGAAATGTGGAAACATTTATGAATATATTTGGATAGGCACTGTACGGACATTCTTACCTGATTTTGCCTTAAAGGACACACAGAGACTGAAGAGGACGTGAGCGCATTACTTTCTTCTTTCTCAGGTTCTTGTCTGAGGTCACAACCACACCTGTCTCAACAGCAACATGCCCGCTTAAGTTTTTATGCAGGTTTATGCAAAAGCATAAAATACACCTAGCTGTTTTCCAACATTAATATCTGTGTTTTTGCAAGAATGCAAAAGCAATGAGGCTCGCTGAAAGGAGCCGCCATCTGCTCCAGCTGCTCCGAGGTCTTCTGCCGACGGTGAGATTGGCTCGGCGGCGCCTCAAATCCCTGAATGTGTTAAAATGTTTATGGCTTATAATTCTAGCGAAACTGCTGTTCAGTAACTGCATTCTTGCCAGTTGCCTCACGGTGTGCCAGTTGTTCTTGCTTTGCATTTTGCAACTTGCTGTGTGAGTTAGTTCAATACAACGTGTTTTAGTTGGATTGCAGTTTAAGCTATTTATATGGTTTGGTTTAAAGTAGTTTGTATCTTAAAGACATATCAGTTAAAACTTAATTCAAGCTTTACATACAAGTGAACAAAAGCTACTAATAATTTTGTTTTATTAGGATTAGGTATAGTATAACAACATTTTTATACTTGCACAGCTTATTCATTTTGTTGCATAAAATCTGATTTCTTTTGCTGCTTACAGTGTGACGTTTCGAAAAGTAACTTCTCTAAAGTACACAGTGTGTCACACAATACTCCCCTCAACGCCACTTTGACCTCTGCCCCATGCTGACTGCATAATGAAGTGAGTTCCAGCTGGTATGTGAAGCCTTAGGGTACTGAGGTGAGAATAAAGCCTGCAGGAGAGAGAAGACACCCTCCTATTTTTTTTCATTTCTCCTCCGTATCACTGACACCAAACCACTCCGGAACATGCCGAGTCATGACGAGGGACCTGGGAGAGCTTCCCTGCTGGATCTGACACAGTGACGAGAGCCAGTGACAGCTGCTTGCAGAGCTGCACACAGACTGGAAAAGCCAAGCTCAATAAGAGTGATGGTTGGAAACTCGGACTGCTTGGAGACGTGTGAATGAATCACATTTGCATAAACTCCCTCGCACGCTGACACATATTCATGCACAGTCGTGTGCAGAATTCGAAAACGAACCAAAACATAAACAGTTTTTTTTGTGGATGTGTAAATGTGTAAATTGCTATCTTCCACAGAAATGTCCTACAGGGAAAAACTTTTCCTTTCACACAACAAACTGTTTTCCCTTCAGGTCCTGTGGCTGAAATAAAAAAAACCAACACATTTTACTCCTTAGTGAAGTTATTTCCCTCCTGTCAGGATCTTTTATATATCAAGTGCTTTGTAAAAGTATTCTAAAGTGTGGTGTGCATTTGTGCTGAATATCCCTGAGTCAAGACTTTGAAGTATCACTTTTCAGTGCTATTCTATCTTGGGTGAGACTCTATTAGCTTTGCGAGTGACGATGGAATCATTACCAGTCTTTCTTTACCTCAAAGTAAAAACTCTGGAGAACATTTGAGATAAATAGTTTTCAAGTTTTGCTAAAAATGACAAGGTTGATTTAGGTTTGGACTTTGAATGGGCCATTCATTGTCAATTGGCTTTGAACTTTAAAAGTTGTCATCATGTATTTCCCTGTATTTAGTTCCATCACATCCCATCAACTATGACCAGCTTTCTTGCCGATGCTGAAAACTAAGTATCAGCTCCCATGATTCTGTCACCACAATGTGCATGTAGGGCAAAAACTTTAAATTTGATCTCATCTAACCAGAGGACGTTCTTCGACATCACTCCTGTGGCCCCTGGAAAGCATAAAGCTTGCAATTATTGCTTTCTTTCAACTGTAGCTTTCTTTTTGCCTCTCTTCCATAAGCGACAACTCATAGCCTTGGTCAAAATATCTGCAGCTCCTATGGGCCTCCTGACTGCTCCTCTAACTAATGATCTCCTTGTCTGATCTGTCCGCCGTGTTCCTTGATCTTGAAGGGGCTTTTAGTTTTCTAATGTTCTCTAACAGACCTCTGAGGACTTCACAGAACAGTCCAATTTATTTAATTGCAATTTATTTACTTCTTTTTTGACTTCTAAATGGAATTTCTTTTCATGTTTAAATGGGGCAGAATGAAAATGCATTCCACACATTTCAGATTACTTTTCATAAAGTTGGTGTATCACAAAAAGTCCAATTAAATTACAAAGCATATGAAAAAAAATATAAGGGTACTGTGATCTGAGTAATCAGGGCAGTGATGTGTTGGAAATGCATTAAAGATTAGAGTTTAAAAATCTGAACCACAGCATGTGTTGTTGAACATCCTTATCTGATCCTCTGAAGCATGCAAGCATGTAAAATATTCATGACCGATGGAAATCTAGTCCCTTCATTCCAGTCAGGTGTTGACAGGTTGATTCATGTGTAATTAAATTACACAGCATGCATTAGCAGTCTTTACCTGTGGCATCCACAGCAGAACAGAGTCCTAGAGGAAATTGCAGGAATGCATTAAGTCCACATTTAGAAACAGTTTGATTGCCAGCCCTTCTGGATGCTAATAGCATCCATCTAAACCAGAAGGATTCTTCTGTGATACTTAACCTTCAGCTATGTTGGAAGCAATCAGACCAGAGTATGAATAAGGATGTTCCCTCTTGTCAGATGAGAATTCGTCAAGATAACATTTTAAAACTGTGCGTATGCCAGATCGGATTATCTTTCTAAAAGCGAGAGTGGCATGAAAATCAAAGCAATTAAAAGTTCAGCTTCTCTAATAGGCCTGCTGGTTGAGCTTTCATCCTTTCTTTTTATAAGCTGGCAAGTTTGAAACCTTATTTTATGCTTTGCTGTGGCAAAATGAGATGAAAGTCAGGGGTTTGACGATGGCAAAAGTTCATGTGATGAACACTAAAACGGAAACAGAGCCAGGCTGAGCAGCCTGTGCTGAGGAGAGCGTAAGCCTGCCCACAAACCACAGTGACTCATCGGGTCACCTTTTGTTGATGAGCCTCAAGGAGGACAGAAAAAGACCCCTCTCCTCTTGTAAACGTCTGTTGCTAGATACTCCATGGGTTGCTAAGGGCTTGAGTGATGGGAGAAAACGGGAGTCTGCAGTTCCTCTTTAAAACAGACGGTCCTCTTTAAAACAGATGGTCCTCTTTAAAACAGAGTGCCCCGCTCAGACACAGAGGCTGCTTTAAAAAAAAAAAAGAAAGGCACAAACTGCCTCAGACTGGACAGGCTGCTTTTAGAGGCTGGTTTGTACCCTGCTGTGTATAAATCTTTGGGTTTTGTGAGTTTTCGTTTTCTTCTAAAACAAGCTGAGGGACATTTATGACATGCACTGCTACAGTCCATGAAATGTCACTTTCTTCATTACCTGCAGTTTCTTTCTCTGTGGGATATCACTTACTAGCAGAAATTTGCATGCAGAGAGGCACAACCTCTCATAACACCTGCATTTTAAGTGCCTAGAGGGCTCTGCTTGAGCTCGGACCCCATTAAAGATCAGTGTCTTCAAACGTACTGATTTTTTATTTTTAAAAAAGAGGCTCAGTGGAGGGCTGCACTGTTGCCTTGCAGCAAGAAGGTCCTGGGTTCGATTCCCTTTCTGCACGGAGTTTGCATGTTCTCCCTGTGCATGCGTGGGTTCTCTCCGGGTACTCCTGCTTCCTCCTACAGTAATTGCTCTCTCTAAATTCTCCCTAGGTGAGAGTGTGTGTGCATGGTTGTTTGTCATGTCTGTCTCTGTGTTGCCCTGCGACAGACTGGCGACCTGTCCAGGGTGTACCCCGCCTCTCGCTCGAAACGTTAGCTGGAGGTAGGCACCAGCACCCCTCCCGACCCCACTAAGGACAAGGGTGTACAGAAAATGGATGGATGGAGGCTCAGTGGAGAGCAAATTGCATGCAGAGCAAGGAAAATGACAGGCGAGAAGGTAAAGCAAAAAGGCTGCAGCGAAGCCACAACATGTTCAACTCCATCAAATACAACTGTTTACAGAAACATTGTAATGTCACATTACAACTTTAAACTGCAGTGTTGGGTATTTCTATCACATACCAACAGAAGCACGTCATAATTGTAAAGTGAAAAAAAAAAAATTTCAAAGGTTTTCACAAATAGAAACATAAAAATAATCATGTATGCTTTAGTATTCAGCCCCTCTTTACTCTTACGTTGTCAAATAAAATCAATTACAACTAATTGCCCTCAGGAGCCATTCTGTTATTAAATGGCATCAACTTAAGTGTAATTTGAGTTCAATATTATCCAGCTGTTCTCTGAAGGCCTCAGAGGTCTGTTAGAGAACATTTGATAACAAACCTGATAATGAAGACTGAGGAACACACCAGAGGAGGCAGGCACAAACAGAGAAAGGAAGCTTAAGTTGCTGCAAATCTAACAAGACACGGCCATTGACCATCCGCAATCGGCAGCTCAGAAATCCATTGATCAGACTGGAGAACCTGTCTGTAATGCTGTACCTGTGCACACCATCTTTACTGTGAAACATAGTGGTGGCAGTCTCGTGATGTGGGGATGGCTTTCTTTGGCAGGGAAATTTAAGATAGGAAAAATTATGTCTGAAGTCTCAGAGGAGTTTTTGAGGAAAAGTCTCATGAGCCGAGAAAACTTGAAGACTGTGAAAGACTTGAGACTAAGATGGTTGTTATCCTTCCAGGAGAACAGTGACCTTACAGTTACAGCCAGAATGAAATGGTACAGATTAGAGCTGAAGATGTGCAACGCAGGTAGTCATACTTCAAACGAACTCCAGGTTCTACAAAGTACTGACCCATGGTGGTTATTAGTCTGTCACATAAGAACAGACAGTTTATTGAAATTTGCAGCTGTTGAGAACAATTTAAAAAGTTCATGGAGGATGAATAGCTGGAGATGTGTGTTCAGTTTCAGACTTTCACATCAGGATTTCATGTCTCCACCTGCAGTCCTTTTCTCTCCTCCTTAGAGAAACTCTCACCTCTGAGTCGCAGCACATCCTCTGCCAAACTGCTGGTGACATGGGCATATTTCTATGGCTGCTAATACAAATTCAATTTCTCCAACCTTCTTGGTCAATATATCTTCACCTTGACTTTTTATCTAGGGCACAGCACAACCTAACATGAACTAATGCTTGCAGGAAATTGGTTTGAGGTGCGGAAACCTCAGGACCATCTGTCTATCTTTGATGCAGGCATTGTCCCCTGACAGCGCTCCTGCTGGCCCCCTTTCCTCCAGGCCTGGTGGTAATTGGGTTGCAGCGAGGGAGGAAAGCTGAGGAGTCGTCGAGCCTGAGTTTGTCTCGTCCCTCGCCGGACGCACAAGTCTGCTCTTGATGTCTGAGGCTCATGAGATGAACTCCCCTGCTGAAGAGTCTACTTGTGGGTGAGGATGGGAATGTTGAAGGTGCCTATATGACTGAAATAGGCATACAACTTAACAACTGGCTTATTTTAGGTTTCCCACAAGCAGAATTTGTGTTATAGTGACAGAGAGAGACTAGTAAATAACTCAAGTGGAAAGAAGAGAATATATTGTTTTCAGCTTCTTTTGGTTATTTGTGAGAAATTATAAATAAATCGGATAAGTGTGGTGTCTATTTATACTCAGGTTCCCTGAATCAACACTCTATAGAACCACATTTTGCTGCAGTTTCAGCTGCTTATGTTTTCCAGTTTTGCACGTTTTTTCCAAACTGAAATAATTTCAACTAAGTCAGAGAGGGTGAAGAGTATTTATAGACATAAGTTTTGGGGTTTTGTTGAAGATTTGCTATTGGATTTAGGGACTGGACTTTAACTGGGCCATTCTAACACATCATCATGTTTTGATCTAAATAATTCTTTAATAGTAGCGCTTTCTGTAGGTTTAGGGTTCCTCTGCTGCAGGAAGATGAACTTTGGGTCTAAAATCTTTTAAAGTCTCTAGCAAGTTTTCTTGATGTCTTTCATGATGTGGTCATCACCATGATCCACACAGGATTTTTTTTTATATAAGTTCAGTTTTGGTCTTATGTGAGCAGAGCTCCTCTTTCCACATGTTCTTTTGTGGTAAGTAGTTAAAAGGACTTATGCATTTCTTTCAACAATTGTTTTATTTTTCCTTTTCTTCCACTAAGGCTACAACTGAAGTGTGCAACTAATAGTTGTCCCAGATTCTCCCATCTGAGTTGTGGATCTCTGCAGCTCCTCCAGAGTAACCATAGACTTCTTTTGTGATTGTGTATGTCAGCGTGGGTGGATAATAATCTCTTTCCTTTTTTGGGTTACATAGCAGTACTGTTACTGAGATATGTTCAAAGCTTTGAAAATCGTTTTGCAAACCAAAACAGCAAACTATAATTTTCCCTCCACTTTATAATTATATGCTATTTTGAGTTAGTCCAATTCATAAAATCCTATTGAAATGCATTAAAGACAGAATCTGAAAAATGTCACGGTGTATGAATAGTTTTGTAAAGTTATGTGTCTGCCTGCCATTCCAATGTCCACTTTAGCCTCTGTAGTTCATCAGTAGTGTGTGCATGTGTGTATAATAGCATGTAACAGTACTTTGCTGCCAAATGATGTGTCACATCTTAATCAGCTTAACCATGTTTTGACCTAAATGTTATTTTTCTTCTTTTTTTTTTTATATGTCATGAATTCATAACACCATCTGTTCCTTATTCCTTCTCTCTGGCGACAGACTTTATGTTTCAACCTGCCAAACATTTTATACCTCTGTCCTAAATGATCCTGTTTCTCCTCAGCTTGGCTGCTTTTGCTCTTCAATACTCACAAGAAATCAGTGTGTGAGAGAGAGGCCCTTGACCTTTAAATATGCATGAATTTTCTGTCATGGCTGCCGGTGTAGAAGAGGATTTTTACAGCTTCGCTGTGTGTCATTAAGCTCCACCCGTCCTCTCTTTTTCTGCACTGTTGTACAATTGGCACCCACATACACAGGTGTTACTGCAAGACCTGATATCCCCATTACCTGTGCTGGATCTGAGCTATGCAGCACAAAGGAGATCCACGCAGATCCTTTCATACTCTCGTAAAATCAAGGAATCTGCATTTTTACTAGCAGGATGTTTTTCTAAGAGCGACCCTTCAGTTTTTATGATGAGCTATGAAGACATCTCTGCCTCTTACTGGATGACAGATTAGCAATGCTGGCAATAAAGCCTTGTTATTCCCAACTCATATGTGCAGGTAATAAAATTTGGCCAGCTGGGCTCACATATGGAGGTGAAATCTCATCTCTTGGTGCCACCGGGCGGCAGGCACACTTGAAATATGCTTTGCTCCACTCAGTCCTGGAGGCGACGACTCCTCTTCCTGACAGAGACCTGCAGAAGAGATGTTTGCAACCCTGGCTTTTGTCTTGCTGTCGTCGCTCCCCTCACACAGCTCTATTATTAGGTAAGCAAATGAGGCATGAGGTGTTTGGTGGGAAGCTATGACAATTGTAGCACAGGTAGGAAAAAAAAAAGTGCTTCATGGAGGTTTTTAAAATGGCCAACTGGGCTCACCGCCCAGGGTGACATGGGCTGGGGGCAATCCAGCACTGATAAAATGTTGCACTTCCTTTGCTTATTTACATATTTAGTCAGTGAGTAAATGTGTTGGTGTCTGATTTTTTGCTAATTTGAAGGGTTCTTAAAGATTTACTCTAATATACTTAAACTGATCAAATCTTTACTGGATACTTCTACACTAAACAGAGATCCTTTAAAACATGGTCTCATATTTACGTCACCTTTATTCTAGTTGTGAAAATGAAAAAAAAAACAAAAAACTTTTTGGCATTAATCCCACCCTAGACTGAGCAATCTAGATTGTCAATCTATATCTAGATTCACTGTGTAAAAATAATACACTGTGTTCCAAATTATTATGCAAGTGATATTTTCTCAGATTTTCTTAAATGGTCAATGCAAATGATGATCAGTATAATTTTCAAGTCATGAACTATTACAATATAAATCCAATTTTACTGAACAAAGCTCCCCATGAGAACAGTATTTTTTTTCAAAAATAAAAAACTCAAAATGCATCCAAATTATTCTTAACATTTTATGGATTATAAAGAACTGCAAACAGTCATTCTTTGAATGTGCAGCATTAAGTGGTCACATGTACAAAAATCAAAAGCTATTTCAATCAAAAATATCTTAACAGACCGAGTTACATGTTAACATAGGACCCCTTCTTTGATATCACCTGCACAATTCTTGCATCCATTGAACTTGTGAGTTTGTGGATAGTTTCTGCTTGAATTTCTTTGCAGGATGTCAGAATACCTTCCCAGAGCTGCTGTTTTGATATGAACTGCATTCCACCCTCAGATCTTCTGCTTGAGGAAACTCCAAAAGTTCTCAATAGGGTTGAGGTCAGAGGAGGATGGTGACCACACCATGAGTTTCTCCCCTTTTATGCCCATAGAAAACAATGACAGTGGTATTCCTTGCAGAATGAGATGGTTCATTGTCATGCATGAAGATGATTTTGCTACTGAAGGTACGGCTCTTCTTTTTGAACCATGAAAGAAGTGATCAGTCAGAAAGTCCATATACTTTGCTGAGGTCATTTTCACACCTTCAGGGACTCTGAAGGGGCTGACCA
>CAEFZX010009343.1:0-22054 GCA_903066825.1 Alfaro cultratus
ATTCAGGTGTGTTGGACCAGGGAGACATCTAAGAGTTGCAGGACACCGGCCCTCGAGGACCAGGAGTGCCCACCCCTCTTCTAAGGTGTAGTAGACATATGCCATCAAGCTTTGGTTCGGGCATTTAGACATGGACTGTTTACCAATGTCAATGAATGAAAAGGTTTCAAACAATCAGGGTTAAAAAGCAGAATGCCTTTCCTACAGACTGAGGTCTTACTACTGAGAGTCCAGTGAAAGCTCCGCAGTAATCAGCGCTACCCTTCCCCAACTGCTGTTTTGCATTGCTGGTCAGCTAGCTGAAACTAGCTATAGCACATTCTTAATTTTTACAGGACAGACAAATTTTGGACAGTCAGTGAATGAAAACGAATTGAGCATCCTCTGTTGCTCCTACTAACATTATGCAGCAGTTGAAAAATTTGTTGATCATCTGATAAAATTCATTCAATTATTATTATTTTTTTTATATGTGATATTGTAAAAACTGTGATAATTTTAATCCAGGTTGTCAGATTGTGAAAGTCTCACTCCGGCCCTTGTCTACTGCCATTTAACTAACTAAAACTAAAGGACATTTCTTTTTAGAAAAGAGGCAGAAGTGCCAACCAGCTGAGTTCAAATTGCTTATGATGCTGAAAAAATTTTGTTTTAATGTTAGTTTAAAGTTGCCAAATATTCTTCCTTTTAAAAAAGTGACACATTGAAAGGATTTTTCTAAAGTATATCGACTGAATTTAAATAGCACTTTTTGTGTCACAATGACCACTTAAGGCACTTTACACCAGAAACACATTGGTTCCTTTCCAGGCAAATGAACCAATGTCTTTATATAGCAGATCACACAGGGCTGGTGTGAATGCACTCTTAATTATTTCTGTCATGTTGATGTGCAAAGGCAACTGATTCTTTAAAGTTGAAAATTTTATATTAATTGTGGTTCAAGTGTAACATAAAAACTGAGTTTACATGGAAGTAGTCTAAATAAGTAACAGAAATTGTGACAATATGACTTTTACCTAATGGTACTGAACTAGCACACATAAGTGCCCTGGTTGGTGTCATTAGAAATGAGTCACAATTGGCAGCAAGTGGGTGGCAGGTGGCAGCTGAAGGGAATGGAGGCAGGCGTGGAACAGGAGTGTGCTGTGCCGTCCTATGCTGATCTTGTCAGAGCAAAGCGGTGCTCCGCTGGGACACTGGGTGTAACCACTTGTGTCCTCCAAGCTGCAGGGGGGTTGGGGACTGAGGCAGGGGAGTGAAGGAGAAAGTAAAGACAAACAGTGGGGAGCGGGGGCAGCCACTGACCTCGAAAGCACACAATATTAAGAAGAATAAAAAGCAGTCTTCCCAGTTTTTCACTAATTCGCGTGGTAATTTAAAGACTCTACAGAAAAGAAATGTCAGGGATGTGTGGGTGGGCATATTTCAGATAGACCAAGAGAGAGAAGGAAAATGATGCATCAACAATCTTCATGGTAGTTTCTTGCGGCGAACCAACTCTGGCTTCTCGAGCAAACAAGTGGCGAAGCATGCAAAAGGAATTTCAGGCCCTCTCAAAACGATGACCACACGATAGCTGGGGAGCTCCTTTGAGCGATTAGCAGAACCTTTATGCTCTCACCACACAGACACAAACCCGTACACACACTGATCTTTGTTCCATTTATTCAGTGATTGTGGTTTCACGCATCTTCCTGCAGCTGACATTATCTAAGTACATTATCCATTGCTAGGCTTTTTATCCAGCCTGATAAGATGTGTTTAAGGCCAATGTTTAATTTAGTGTAGCATGCACTGTAAGTGGTTGGCAAAATCATAGCAACCTGAAATTGCCTGAAGCTCTGGATAGCATTTCTGTAGTATTTTGGTTTTCTGTAGTGACTGCTTTGTGAATTCTCTTGAATGTTCTCGTTTTGTGGTCGATTTTTCAATAATAGAAGATCTAAACAGTCAAACCATCTTGTTTTTTGTGTCTGTGCTTTCTTGTGGAGATGCGCACGAACAGTTGGATCGGAGGGGTTGGGGAAGGCAGAGTGGTGTGAGGCAGGGACCAGGTGACATCTGTAACCTAGCACAACATCAGTGGATGCTGGACACATGCTCCCTCCTCAAAAGCTGCTGGCACTGTTTCTGCCTCACTGGACCCATGCCCACACAAACACATCCCCAAACGCACACATATATTTTCTTCAGTTCAAGAGCTGCTTAACACAATTCTGTCTAATTAGTTGAGTTTAGGTAGTTTTGCATTTTCAAACAATATTAAAGTGCTGGCTAGATATGACTGACTTTCTTCCCATTTTTTTACATGAACAGATTTGAAAACCATGTATCATTTTCCTTTCTTTTCACAAACTCATTTGTGTTTGTCCATCACACAAAGAAAATCACAATTAAATGTCATGAAACAAAATGGTAGAAAAGTTGAAGGACTGTTATTACTTTGCAATGCTTGGCTCAGTGCCAGAACTGAAACTTTTTGCAGTTTCACAAAGTAATAATCAGGTGATTAATCATAGTTTCTGAATTATAAACCTATTATATTTAGTAAGCCATTAGCTGTGTTGTAATTGAACTGTTAATTAAAACAGAGACCATAAAACAGAGTCCCAAACTCCCCTCAGTAGTCGATTTTGCACTCAGTGAAAAAGGAAATCAGAAATATTAGAAAATTTCTAACAAAAAAAATGAAGCAGCCAGCTTTTGATTAACTTGTTTAAAAGTAATAAACTACTCTACATAGCATTGCCACAGGGTGGCAATAAAGGCTTCATATGTCATTAGTTGTCCTAATCAGACATATCTACAATATGTGAAGAAAATTCACTAGTAAATGATTATCTTGAAGAAATATCTCTCAGGAGTTCTGGGATCCTCACACACATCTCTCTTCCATAATCTGTCAACTTTTTGGGAGACAACTTGTTTGGCTTGTTTGTATTGTTAATGTTGTAATATAGTGGCCAACATAGGACCTTGAAGCGATAAGTTGCAGAGTATATTAATGTTAGAAGTAATATGTAATATTATTTTTTTTTGGAGTGACCCCAGTAAGAGACCTGGCTTGGGGCAAACAATAACTTGGAGATCTATCGTCAAAATACCAGTGAAGACATGCAAAAAGCTGGTCAACTAATTAAGGAAGGGTTTGATTTCTGTCCTACTAATAAATATGTTTTAATAATAATTAGTTTTTAATATGCCATTAGAAAGAAAGTTGAATAAAAACATGGAAAGTGTTGTTTTTTTAAATTAATGTAGCTTTTACTTTGTTTTTCTATTTTCTGTGAGCTAGCTGCCTCATTTTCATTCAGAAGCAAAAGTTTTTGATAAATTAACATGTAAAGTTATCGTAGATGCTACAGTGTTTCCATCTCCTTCTGAAAACCCTAAGAACTGCTATACCCAATTATTCTTAATACATAACACAAGCACTCTGCCTCTTATTGCTTCTGTTCCTCTACCAACACCACCAGTTCACTTAGTTCACATAGTTCCCAAAAACTAGAGTAATCCACATCCAGGACTATGTCATAAAAGGCACTAGATTCCTGCCAGAAGTCAGGATGTATATTTAATTTTTTTTATTTTCTTTGCAGGCACCTTTACTCCTCTGTCCAGCTCATCAGTTCCCTTCTCTTCTCCCTGCAGGGAATACAACTCTTCTCCTACTCTTTTGCATCCTGATAAACCAGACTCCGATCTTTTTTATCTGCTTGCCTCTCATGCTGTAAAGTCCTCTTCTGTTTGTTCTAAGCTCCCTGACATTTTTTTTTTCTCTTTTGCCCTCTCACCCCTCTCTCCAACCCACTACTTCTCTCAGGTGACGGCTAGGGCCACGTACTGGTACGCAATGAATCAGGCTTGTCAGAGTAACCAAATTGTATGTTGACCCGCATTCCGACCCCTAGTGTTTATCAGAGTCTATGATGTACTGTAGCTAGATAACCCCCTCCGAACCCTTGCTTTCTTTGTGCAGTATAGATTTGTTCCACTATATCTCTGGCAACACAAGGCTCTCCTTGCCTGCAGAGGGTGTGTCCAGCGCAGGCTACGCTTGGATGCGTCAGGTTAATGCTGCTGGCTAGCACGGATCCAGCAAACAAACATCTATTACTGAAAGCAGGGAGAATGGTTATACAGCCAAAAGGCCACGCAAAGAGTGTGTGCATACATGTGTGTGTATGGTTGCATTTTTCGACATGATTGTGTAAGCATCCACGCTGACCTTGTATGCACGCTGCATTTCAAGAGGAAACTGTTTCAGACCAGCTCTAACCAGGCTTGGGGCTGTGGTGTAATAACATCAAGTTGTACTTGGCTGAAGAAGAAACCTTTAAACAGATTGCAGCAGCAAACAAGTTTGTGTGCAATTCCTGCTTTGTGAGGTTTTTGGTCAGCATTATTTAACTCTTGCAAGCTGGAAATGAGAAATCACTTGTTGATGGCTGGAAAATTAAGCAGGTGATTACATTTTCCTTAAACTTAAATAGAAAGTCCCTCAATTTATTCTAATGTAAATACCTTTTTATTATTTTTGTTGGATTCTTGGCTGAGAATTCAGAATGCATTTTGCTTTCATGAACCACCCCTCAAAATTCAGGGAACATACAGTATTTATGGGAAAATGATTGGGAATTGGCTTCACCTTCCAATTAAACATTGATGAGCCTGGGAATCAGAGAAAACAGTCAATTTGCATGTCACCTGAAGCCTTCAGGAATGCATTTCAACTTCATTTCCTTCTGCGCAAGATAATCAGTTTGAGTATGAGTTCCCTTTCATGGCAGCACAAGACACAAAAAAAGCCTGGGGAAGAACAACAGCCTTATGAATTGCTTCATTGGTTGATTGTTGACCTTGGAGGTGAAAGTGTTTGTTTTTTTAAGTAAATCAAAAAGGGCTAATTACTAAAAAGCTCCACTGCAGGGTATAAAAAAAAAGGAATAAAAATCTAAACATTTTAAGCAAGCACTAGTTGGTTTAAACTTTTGATGGTAATTTATGTGAATGAACCAAACAAGGTAGCTATTGCTTTGTTATTCTTATTTTAAGTTCTAATATTTCCTGCATTCCTTGAAGATAATATTCACAGTATAAGAAAGGTATGTCATCCTCCATGGCTGTGTTAGACCCTAGAAAATGTTCCCAATTGATCCTATTTTTCTCCATTGACCTGAGCGGACATTAACTGGTTGTTATCCATATTGTACTGTAATATTAATTTGATATTTATTGGGGTGTCTGAATTCACAATGATTTTTCCCTCTATATTCTGGTTTAATTCTAACAGCTCTGGAAACATCATCAAAGCTGAACCTTCAGGCAGTAATCATGTTGCATGTTGTTGCTTAGTCTACAGCAAATCAGAACTTTCATTAAGTCTAAAGATGGATGGAGTGGACATTTACCAGCTAAAAGCGATTTCTCACTGAAAAAGGACTTTGAAGAACATTGAGTTTGTTGATGCTTTTATTGACAGAAAATGCAAAGAGTTCTTAGCTGAAAATCTGATGTTTCTTCATTGGATCTACAGTGTGAATCAAGGGGAAAGTGGCTCATCCCTATCTGTGGCTGATAGGAATGAGTAGAGGCACATCTCTACTTTTTGTAGTTGGTAAAAAAAAATAAAATCTGAGACCACATTCAAGACATAATAAATATGTCAGTCCATTTATGGAATGTCAGTTGTTCTTAAAACTAGAAGTATAGAAATGTAAACAAATATATTTTGTCTCTGTTAACTCTTTGCCTGGCTATATTTTGTTGTAAGTCTTGATATGATATTGTTGCCATTTCAGCCAGCCATAACAGCAGCCCCTCATGCTGAAGGTGAGTTCAGCATGGTAGTTCTAAAACGGCAAATTCTTAAAATCTGTGATATATTTGAACCTGCATTGATTCATGTTAATCTTTGAGTGCAAAAGGGAAAAAAAAGAGAAAACATTTGGGAAGATTCTCTTTTACTAGGCTTTCCCTCCGCTACACTTTGATATTTTCCTTCCGTCATATTTACCCTTGACTTTGTATTGGCCTAAGAATGCAAAACTGTTATTTTATGTGAATTCGTTCTGGTAAAATGCACCTTCTTCGGTACGATCTGTCACACTCTCAGAACCTCATTTTCTCTCCATCTGTCACTGTCTCTCGTACTTCTTCGCCTTTCTTTCATATGATCTGATTTACAAACAAAAATAGCTCGCAGATATGCAGTAATGTTAAAAACCGGGACTCTTGGGTTAGTCCTAATATTCCGTCAACTCCTCTGCGTCTCCTTTGTAAGCTCAACACTTGCCTTAGCTCAGGTGTGAGAATGAGGTGGCAGCCTGCTCTCTCTGTCAAGTCCTCGGCTCCCACTGGCCTTCCAGATGGCCTTGTTGTCATGACCGTACCTTTTGGCTCACACAACACTCCCCGCTTCCTTCATCAACCCTATCCCTAAGCCCCTTTCTCCTCCAAAAAGCACACAGATGGAAATTATTGTGTACGTGTAGAATATCAAACAAACAATTTCTAATTAGGTTGTTGTTTTGGATCTAAAGCAAATGGTAAAGCAGAAAAAGATCAGGCTTTCTGTAGAAGGTTTATTTTGTTGCCAATGTTCCAGAAGGCTTTTTTTCTTTTTCTTTTTTTCTTTTTTTACAATGTACTTCACATTTAATTTGCATGAAAGAACTTTGTGGTGGTCTTCACACCTTTTGGCATCTTAAAATAATTTAAATTCTTTATTGCAAAAGAAACAACAGCAGCAAAACATCATTAGGCCTGCAGCATTACAGATTCTTCATTGGAATTACTGATGGGCATGTTTAGTGCTAGTTTAAAGTAGGGCTGTTTAACAAACAGCACATACTTACATTTGTAATTTTAAGACAAAAAATAAATACTGGCACACCTGCCAATAAATGATTGCCATTTAGTTGGGGTCTGATAGCAAAGATTTCACCCTTGGCTGTAGTTCTCTTACAGTGAGCTTTGAAGAATGTTTTTATCTCCTTTTGTGTGGTGGTTAAAGAAAATTGGGTACTAAGCCAACAATTGCAGTTGTGTTTTTCCTTTGAATTATTGTTCTGATTGAAGATATTGTCAAACTAGAGATTTTAGAGGATTCCTTGGGAACGTTTAGAAAAACTGGGCTGAAAGAAACCATCTTTCCCTTGGAGATACCAGCTTCTCGTGCTGTATTTTTCTAATAAGGCCAGAAAAAAAAAATAAAAATAAATCTTTAGATTCATCTGTGCAGGAGGCTTCTCCAAAGAAAAGGTTTTTTTTTTGTGTTTTTTTTAATCCCTTCTCCTTAAATTATTCAGCAAAAGTCTACAGATGGCTGTTCCACTTTTGTTTTGAAATGCAGTCATGCATGTTTCCCATCCATTCAGCACTGTGGATTCACCGTGAGGTTTCTGATGGGGAACCAACCACTTGGTTCCTTCTTTGGCCACAATGCAAAGCAGCTAACCCCGGCTTGTTGTTGAGGAAATGAGGACAGTCCATCTCACCGTGCCTCTCTGACGTGGTTGTCATTTTTGACCTTTGATTCGATCCCCCTTGTTCTTGGTTTTAATTCTGTTAGCATCATCTCCCCTTTCAGTCTTTATTGAAACAAGGTTCAGCTATTCAAAGACATATTCCCATTCGCTCTGTGTCTCAGCGGCGCTCCTTTTCATTAACATGCCTCATTCTCACCGCGCTCCTCTTGCTGTTAATACATTCCTCCTTACTTCCCCTGGTGAATTCCTCTGTGGTGTGTATAAATAAGCTCCCATTTGTTGTTCCTATCATGATCATCTCTCCTGCTGTCCTCCCCTCCCTTTCAACCTCTCCCTGCATACCCCTCACCTCCTCTCTTCTCCATAACCTTCCTCTCTCCCTGTTTGCTTCCAACCTCGCTGCAGGGTTATCAGTCCCCTCCCACCCCTGTTTCTACTTTCCCTGTCACACTGGCCCCACCATTCTCATCCATCCAGGCCTTTCGCAGAGAGCTAAAGGCGTTCAAAGTCCGTGACTCCACCGCTGACCTGTCTCTCGCTCAAAAATAGCGCCGATATAATCAAAATGAGATACATCTCTGCCGCAGGTGATTTTAATCGCAGAGTACAGTACGAGTCGCTTTTATTCAAGCAACCAGAAGACGGAGGGGGTTTGATATTTTTTGTCTCTGTGATGTGATCACAGCCAAACTTTATCTGAATTCAGAGTTTTTCAGGGCTTTTCATCCATATCTTGCAGTCCACTTGGTATTCTTTGGCTGTTGTCCACGTAATAGACCACATCAGCACTATTCTCTTCAGAGCCATTCTCCCCCACCCTTCACAAAAGAGTTAGCACTTCTCTGGCAAACTCTTGTTTCAAACGGTGCACCTCGCGCTCACGCACACAGCCGCATTTGAACGGCAGAAAGCCCAGCCTTGATGTAAAAAGTGCTCACAAATGAAAAGTCCCCCAGAATCCTCCTCGGTGGAAAATTGAGTCATGGCCCCTTCTGCTTGCGTAAACTGACAGACAAGCCAAGCGAAAAATGGAATCAAAAATGTCCCTATACTCGGGAGTGTGTGGGCATGAGCGGTGACAGTGTGCAGCTCTGTAACAAGCACATGCAAATCAAGTCAATCCAATCCCCCAGGCTCATTAAATAAATAAAAAATGTCAGTGAGGACAAAAGCTGGAATCTGCTGTAACCTTGCATGTCCATAATAAGTGCTCTTCGCTAATGTGGAGTGGAAGGATGTAACGCAGGTTGACATTATGTGGCTGGCTGCTTCTTGAGTCTGAGCTATTACTGTAGATTCTGATTACAGAGGAGTGTAAGTTAATTATGTATTCAAACTGACCTGAACGGACTCTTTCACTTAAATGTTGCCTCATTATTGATTGGTTAAAATGAAAAATAAAAAAACAAATTTTCTTTAAACAGTGACACAACATAATATAACACCTAACACCTCTTTAAAATCTTTCAGTAGCAAAGTTACAAGTGGAGTATGCTTTATGTTCAGTTGGTTGCAGGGGACTCCACTGTTCTGAGCCTTCTTAAATGTAGGTTTTTCTTTTGTTTTGTTTTTTGTTTTTTAGAAATGTTTCCGCTTATCTACATTTATTTTTAGCGTTGCGTGAGTCAGTGAGTAAAACCATTCTAAATTTGTCTGATTTGAATACATCAGCCACTTAAAGCGTCTTTCCCCCTTTCTTGCCCATCGCTTTCCTTTCAAGAGCAATATAACCTTTAGTAGTAACAAGAATAGAAATTGTGATTTTTTTTTTAACTCTTAAATCTTGTGAAGGCTAGCTACTATTTGTAGCTTTCAGTTTTGTTGAATTTCAGTTGCTTCTGCAGACACTCCATTACTTAGCCTGTTCTTGTCTAGTTAATGCTTTATTCAGTTGTCAAGTGATTTGTGTTTAAAGTTCACTACCATTACCGATCCTGAAAATGTCTGGTCTCTCTGAAAGCAGTGATGTTCTTTCATTTATATGTTTTCTTTTTCTGAAATTACCAGAAAGTCTCTGACATCAGTCTTAAATGAAAATCCTAGCTTAAATTTTTTATATTGAATAAACAACTCAACCACACCTGAAGTTTGGCTTTGAATCAGGTTTCTTTGGAAACAGAAACTGAAAGTTGGACTCGTCCTTGATGACTTGAGTAGTAAAAGAAAGGCACAGTTAGATTACATAATTTTTCCCAGCAATGTTGATGCCTCGTATTAGCTTTCTGTTCAAGTAATTACTTTTTTTGATTTAACTATCAAGATTCACCACACAGCTTCAGCTACAACAGCTAGAAAATAGTGTATCTGAGTGTAGTGATGGATTCAGACCTGAACGTTCAGATGCACATAAAGACGGTTACAAAATTGGCCTTCTATCACCAGAAGAACATTTCCTGGATTAAAGGACTCATGTCCCAACTTGATCTTGAAAAACTCATTCAAATCTCTTTCAAACAGTCATAATTTTTCCCATCCTTCCCCCTCTACAATATAATATTTTTTCTTGTTTATTGTACTTTCACATGTTTTTTTTCTAATCACATCAGCTCTTTAAAGTGCCATGTTGCTTAAAACGTTTTATACCAGTAAACCACCCTGCCTTGCCTTATTCCAGGGGGGAGTGGTTGCTATATTTTACTACATTAGCTCGTACTCCTCATGGAGTATTAAAAGATGTATGATGATGGCAAACAAAAAGCAAAAAAACCCTCAAGAGTGGCATACTTTTAAAGTAAAACTGGTGTTCCAAGTTTTCAAACTTTGCTGCACTGTCCCCAAATGAGCCCTTTATATAGTGCTAAAAAGGCAGTAATGCACCACGGCCGACATGTGCGTTTCATAACTACTTTTAGTGCTACATTGGTAGTAAAAATGAGCCAGAAGTTTCTCATTGGCATTATCTTATCTATATAAGTCCACAGAAGTTGCATGCGCATTCAGCATGTGGGCTAAACCCATAAAACAATTGCAAACACCATATTTTCTGCTACATCCCTGGTTTTATTGGTGTGCTGCAGAAACCAGCTGTGGGCTGTAGAATAGGACAAACAGAGATGGACAAACACTGGATCGTAGTGCAATTGGCTTTTTATGGTTAATAGTGGTGCTCATGTGCATTTCACCAAATGTATTTTTATATCTATATATAAGAAAAAGTATGTGTATATGTGTGTGTAAATATGAAATGCAAGTCAACTGTTTATTGTAAGGTGAAATACTAAAATATTCAAGTTTACCTTTTTTTCAACTGTTTTGTATAAATTTCAATATAAATTGTAGCTGTCCAATTTAAAATTTGAGAGACTGTTAAAGCAATTTGTTGTGTCTATAGAAGTGCTTTAAGCTGCCTTTTTGTGGTCGTGATATATTAGAAGGAGAAACAACATCACACCATTTGTGTCTGAGGGAGAGCAGTCGGCATTACACAGCTCTGCAGTTACAGATCTATGAAATCATTGCAAATGCCACATTTTAGTGCATACAAGCTATCTCTAGTGGCGTGGTAAACTCTCAACAGGTCACCAGTACATGATAGGAAAACACACGGAGAGAGAGAGAAAACAAAAAATACATTTAATTGTTGACGTGACTACATTTTTATATTGTGGGAGGAAAATGGATTACCCATAGAGAAGATATGAATGCATGGAAAGAACACGCAAACTCCATGAAGAATGACCCTTTGTCAGGATTTGATTCAAAGTATTTACTTAAAGGAAGGCAACAGTCTCAATAACTATGCCGCCATGTTGCGTGTAGAAAATACAGCTTTCTGTTGTTCTTCACACAACTTTTTTGCTTACTTTTTTGGCCAATTGTCTTTTTCTCTATGAAAATGTTTGACTCAGATTTTGTCAGCACGAGTCATGCATCTGTACCAAAATCCTAAACGCCTTAAAAATAGTTCTTGACCCAAATTTCTGGATGTATTTCTGGTTTTCTAATTCACATTTGTACTTGAAAATGACCAACACAACTGTAAAAACCATGGGCAGGTTAGCATAAGAATCACTAGGAAGAAGGTTTAGATACTAGTTTTAAGACCCTTAAGTCACCAGAGTGGAAAGGAGAACCCATTTAAGTCAGGCTGCACTGATCTTTGAGTCTTTGCTCAAACTGATGGGTCATATATGTGCAAAGAGGACTTGGGCTTTGATAGACAGTCTTCATTAATGCTCCACTCTCTGCTTCAGAGTCCAATCAAGGTTCTCCACACATGAAACTGAAGCGCTTTCACATGCATACGTCCATCCAAGCAGTGATATAGGGAGGCTAAGCGTGGGCACTGATGGCTTCACCGCCTCAATTGATGGGCGCTTAGAAAGGGAGGGGAAAAAAGTAGATGGCAGGCCACTGAGAGTGATGGAATGGTTGGTATGACCCGTTGACGACTATGTGATAGCAAGAGCTTAGCGCCACTTCTGCTCAACATGCAAAGCCCATTACATTAACTCACTTGCAATCCAGCTGTTTCCATTAAACGCTTCAATCGTGAAAAATCGGTCGAGCTGTCAGCAGATACACTGAAACCGGAAAAGAAAAAAAAGCCTTCTCACTCCCAGGTGTGAAATTATGCTACAAACAAGCTGCATTCTGTTTCACTCATTGGCTATTTACCCAACTCTTGTATGCAGAGTCAAAGCAAGTGCAATGTTAGAATTGGTGTATTGTCATAAATTGCCTACGCTAGGTGTAACCGATTTCATTTAAATATCCGCCTCTACAAAGAGCTGGCAGGTGCCACGTGTTTCAATATGTGATCCTCACAATTTACTGCGAGACTTGGCAAAGCTTAGTGCAGTGTCTGTCACAGTGTTCTGTTTGTGCTGTCATTCAAATGTTTACTTCCTGACAGCCATCTGAAGTGTAATCAGCAATATGTGCATTGACTCTAAGCCCATTTAGTGGTGTGATTGAGTCAAACGGTGAACAAACAGGCAGAGCCCATGCAAACATTTTTCTTAGATAAAGAGGACAATCGCTGACTGAAGCTGCGTCTCCCTGATCCGTCCTTGACCTAACTGGCAGTAAAGACGTTGAGAGTGCGGCAGAGTTCAAAGTCAAGAGTATACAAGTGGCGCTTTGTAAACAGCTGGCTTAAGCTAAAGGAAAAAAAAATAAAATCCAATTTCACTTTTTTATTGTTTGTGATCTTTTCAATGATGACTCAATTATACAACTTATTTTCTTGCATACATACTAAGATGTTTTCTCTTTAACATAGTTTTATAAATTATTTTGCATGCGTTTTTTAAGCTTACTGGGACAATTGTTGGCTTCTATGTTAACAGAATTAAAAGCTATGTTAGCAATTCTCGATGTCTAATTGTTGCATACAGTTGTTACTTAACAGGAAGTGTAGAGAATTAGGTATGTTAAAGAATCAGTGTGTATCAGTGGGGTTATTGAAGGTATAGAGTTTGAAGACGAGCTGCATGCATGTTACATTCTTTTGTTTTTGTTCTTTTTTTAGTTGTATTGTCAAGAAGCAAGAGATTAAAGTCCAGATTAGCTTGATGCTATCACACAATACATGGTGCACTAACTAGAACATTTATTTACTGCTGTTTTAAGAGTATTAAACACCCACTTAGTATTTCTACAGTGCTTATTGCGCAGAGCGTTATATGTTTTTACCTTTCTGGTCTTTATAGAGTAAGAAGACCATTATTAACTGGTTAATTAGTCAGGCTATCTACTCCATTAGCCAGTCTGCGGTCTCCTACTTAACAGCCATGCCTTTCACAGCTTGCCAACTATAGTTTTAAAGCAGCGCTACTTTACTACGAGACTTTGCCATACAGAGATACTGCAGAGAGTATGTCTTTGTCATGTGAAATAAGTCAGGTGTTAGATAAGAAGATATAATGAAAACCTCTAGATATTGTGTATCTTTGTCTGAGACTCTTATTTTGAAGTAGTAAAGATAGTGAGCATGTTTGAAAATATCTTTACATGTAGCAGCTAACGACAGAAAAATCCTTTGGTGTTAAAGTAGAAGAGTTAACTTCCCGTCCTTTTTTTTTTTTTTAAGAATCTAACTATTTGTCAGATCAACTTTAAACACAATCAAATAGAGATTTTTTTTCATATAGAATTTTAAATGATTATATTCTACTTGAATAAAAAGACCACTTTTAAGATAGAAAACCACAAAACAAAGACTAGACTGAACCAAAAACAAATAAAAATGTGGCAAAAATCTCATTTTGCATAGTTCTCATGAGCCGAATAAATCTTTACACCCCTCGTCTATCTTATCTACTTTGTTTGCTGAAAATCTCAGATTTCCCATAATAACTGGGTTGCCGCTTCCTGCAAGCTCTCTGTCTCGCCTCTTTCCTGCATCAGCAACATCTCCTCTTCAGCTTGTTGGAGATTTGAGGCTTGTATTCCAGGCATTAGAAAAATCTCAGTTTGCTGCCCCTGTATAATAACACCTCTCTGGTTGGCATCACACTCATCATAACAAATGTTAAAAAGTTCAAGAATCACTGTCTGAAACCGCCCAGGCAGGACAAGACAAACTAAGATGCAAAACCTGTGTTTCAGAGGAAACGTAAAGGGAAAAAATAAAAAAAATCCCCGAATAATAGGTTCGTTTTTTTTGTAATTTACCCAGTAGTCACTTTTCTTATTGCTCTGTATAATTACAGAAGAAGCACTAAAGAGCTTTTATACTTGCTTCTATAAAATTAGAAGTTTCTTTACAAGAAGCAGTTTAAGGCCACTGTCACTGGTTTGTTTAGTGTGAACCAATTACGTGTGTAGATCCTCAAAAGGCTGTGCTTAAAATATAACAGCAATGAAGAAAAACACTTTTACAATTCTTTCAAATATGAGTATGTGGAAACAGCCAGGTGTTCCTTTTAAAGTCTAATTTTTAAGTTTTAGTCAAACACAAATTTTCAAACATAAAATAAAAAATTCTGAAGTGTGTGATTGAAATGGCGTAATTAACACGAATAAACTGGAGCAAAACACAGAAACGACATGACAGAGATTTAGAAAAAATATATTATGACAGAAAATCGAAACTAATGGCAAAGCCATAAATTACGGTGGAATTGTCCTTTGAAGCGTGTGCTACATTCCCTGGAGACTGCCTCTCTGTTTCAGTAGTTCCCACACAAGTCAAATAGCTGCCTCCTAACTTTTTTTTTTTTGCATAAAAAAAAGATGTTCAATGAATCTAATTATTCTGATAGCTTATGTTCACGTAAACGTTCAACACTGGGCCCTGCTTGTTGGTTTGAAACTCTCCTTCCCTCACGGTCTCCTGCCTAATTAAGTTGTACCAGATTTTCTTTCCCCTCACCATCCTCGTGCTCCGCTAATCACATGAGACAGTTGCAGTCAGGGACAAGACTGATCAATCTCATTAGACGAGCTGATACATCTGAGGAAACTGCATGAGTATTGGCTGCTGGACATGCGGCGACAAATGGAGCCGCGTGACTCTGTGTCTGCTTCAAAGTGCATCCCTTTGAGCGGTTAGGGGAATGAAAACAGGTTTTGCTCCATCAGGAGTGCAACGCGGAGACAGGGTAATGAATTCTAGGGGGCTGAGCATGCTAACGAGTTCATTATTGCTGCACGGTTTAGGAGTAATTACCATTTTGCATCCAAAGCAAGTCAAGACTGAGTTGCGCTTGTCAAATTAAGACAAGTGTGAACTCATAAAAAATATTTGCATAAGTGTGAGAATGCACTATGTGAATTTATTTACCCGGCTGTCAGTGGCTTTAGTTTGCTGACATACTCATATAACCTTTGGTGCATTAAACTGCAACGAGAATTTAATAGCATATCCTGCAACATGCAATTGTAAAATAAGTCATTTTGATTATCATAGCTTACAGCTAACTAAAACCTAAGCTGTTTCTCAGACCATGTAATTTCAACACCAATAAAAAAATATTTTCAATACAGAATGATGCTGTCGCACATGTGAGAGTTTAGAAAGTGACACTTAACGCGTTTTAAACAAACTAAGGGGGAAAAAAAGACTGTATTGGCACTCTGTGGTCTAAAGACCACTTTTTAGATAAAAGTACATTTTTATTTCATTTTCAAATTGAGGTCCTACAGTTTGGAGAAGGAGCAGAGTCACATAATTCAAGTTGTTTCAGATCCAAAGTGATGCTTCCACAGGAGAACTTGACAAGGTCTGTCATATTTTGCTGGATGATAAATTGTCCCAATAATTATTGTGATAAATGATAATATTTATGTTTTTGAGACCATTTTCAAGTAATATATTGGTAATGGCAGAATAATTAGAATTTTCCCTCTCAAAAACTTATAAATATTAATTGTGTAAATAACCTTTGACATGGGAACTGGAAGATATTTTAAATACCCAAAATAAAACACAACTGAAAACAATATTGTTTTTGAATATTGAAAAAATTTAAACCTGAAATAAAATGGATTATAATGTCTCTGTGAACAAAAATATTAATAATCAGAATGCAAAGTATGACCCTAATTTAAATTGCTTATTTAAATGGCTTAGACTTAACAAGTACCTACACTTCCAAAATGACCAATTCCTGATTTACTGGCCATTCTATCACTGTTGACTAGCCAGCAAACTGACCTAACCTAAACCCCATAGAAAACGTAGCCATTTCCACTGGAGACGAGCTGGACACTCCTATAAAAATAACTTTGGCTACCAAACTGCATTAATGCAAAAATTTATGAAAAAGGATCCCCACTGAGTATTTACTGTATTGTGGATGGTCATAGTTTTGTGCACGGCAACATTCACGCAATATTTAAATTTTCAGAAAAGCCGAATTAATTTTTTTTAATCAGCTGTAAAAGTTTGAAATATGCTGCTTTATATGTAACAGATGTATTACAAAAAGTTACACTTATTTTAGTTAAGTGAAATATAGTACGTCTTTAGTGCTGTATCTTACTGAGCTGCACTTATTTGTTTCTTATTGTTCAGCGTTAACCTGCTTAACTCTGAACCTTTCGCTCTGTTTCCTTTTCTAGCATGAGATTGAAAATGGCACGTTCCTAATAAGCAGCCATGCATATAGCCCACATCAGATAAGTAGGTTCGGTTTTTTTTAGGTCTCAGAAGAACATCATTAATTATAAAAAAGAACAAGCCCTTGTAGTTGTCTGTGTTGCTACTCTTATTCCCTTACTTGCCAGAATACACAGCCACAGAGGAGGATGTGCGAGAGCATCCCCTGTAAGCCTCAGAACTCTCCAATGCTTCATTAAATCTCTTTGCAGAGGTTGCTCAATCAATGTTCCTGAAAAGACGGGATTTTAAGAAGATCCCAACAGACGTGTAGAGAGAGATTGATTCTGATCGTCGGCGGATGTGTGACATTGGCAGCTTAGAGCTAAAATTGCTCCGGATTTAGTCTTCCTCGAGATTTTAAAAGGTTCATTATACTAAAAAAATTTTTTATTCATCTTTTTTCAAAGACCATAATTATTGTATAAAATTTTTAGCATATGATCGCTCAATTGCAATTCCCTGATTTTCTCATTTGTTTGCTTTTAACTGGTAATTAAATCCCTCAACTGAATGATTTATAGCCTCAAATTAGGAATCCTTGTTGTTTGCTTCTTCTTTGTTGTCTTGCACATGTATTACTTAAAACATCTTTCATTAGAGTGGTTACTGAATAAATCATAAAAGCACATGAGAGAAGTGATTAAACTTCATTATGTTTTAAAGTTAGGGTGTAGCTGCTCTTCCTTGGACTCATAATTAAAGTAAATCATGCCTCCCGTGTTGTATTATTATTATTATTTATTATTATTATTATTATCAACAGGCACTTAGGGAAGCAAAAAAAAAACACATAAACATCACAAAAGTATAAGATCTAAGGCTGCAAAGGCACAAAATGTATTCCCAAATAAATTTTCTAAATTGCATCTGTAGCTAGAAGCACATTACATCTGTGATCAGACAGATGCCTAACTAGAAATGATGCACGGCCACATTGTTGGCTGTGCTCGTTGCAAAGCCTCCACCCATTGGTATTTATGACAGAGAGCCTTTGTTGTTCTGAATAAACAGAGATATTACTGCGAGCACAGAGTTCAGCCCTCACTGCCAGCTAGCCACAGGCACACGCTCAGTCTTCTGGGTAAGAAATATGCTCACGGCTGGATCAATTTGAGCTAGAATGCCACAAGTCAGGGGAAATATATGACTTTAACTTTCATTTTAATGTTCATCCCTCTTAAGAGGCTGCAAAAGCATTCAGCGGGGGGAAAAAGAGACATTCAGTAGGCCCATTACACAGTTCCAATCAGGATTTTCAGTCGATCAGTGAGAAGTTTAGCAATGCTCATTTGATTCTTCATTCTGGTTCTTGCATCCCAAAAATGGATACCAGCCACAGCGTTTTGTAAAACTATTCGTTTTCCTTCGACGTTTCATATTTTCTGTCACAACAACCACAAACTTCAATGTCTTTATTGGGATTTTAAATGATAAATCAATGCAATGTGGACAATTGGGAAGCGGAAAGAATATGAAAGAAGGCTTTCAGATTTTTCAGATGCGTTGTGTGGTCCATGATGTTCCATGATGAATACAGCTGCTCAGTGAAGGCCTCATTTGTTGAAGAACATTCATGAACAAGTAGCATAATGAAAACCAAAGAACGCGCCACACCACTGACAGTCAGAGATGCTGTGCAGAACTTTAAAGCAGTCTTAAGTTATAAAACTTTATCCAAAAGTGCAAAGCTTGTGGAGGCACAACCCAAAAAACTTGCAACAGTAATTGCAGTAAATAGAGGTTGCACAATATATTGACTGGGAAACCCTGAATACACATCCACACCACATTTTAGAAAGTTTTGAAGACCTGTTCCTTCTACCTCACATTCATGCACTACTTTGTATACCAGAAACCCCCCCCAAAGAAACAATGTTTGCTTTTTATGTTTGCAGTTGATTTTAAATGTTTTGGGATAACACAAACAAAAAGGGAGGAGTAAATAGTTTTGCAAGGTACTATGATTTAATATAACAATAATGGCTTTGACAAATCAACGCTAACAGAAAAAAAAAATCAATTTTTCTGTTTTTTAATAACGGTTGTATCAAAACAGCTGCCTTGACAAACATGCAGCGTCTCTGCAGGTGTTTAGCTTTGTAATTTTGACTGAGGGTTTGCTCCTCTTTTCATATGCATGCCACTGCAGGTGCACAACTGAGATTTGGAAACAAAGATTGCTTTTTTTTCCCTCTCAGAAATGGGGAAACTTGGAAAGAGCTACTTGAAAATTTGACGTGATTTCCGCAGGGTGAATATTTAGTTGCTAGGCAGCAGTTTTTTGGCATCCGATTGCAATTGTTAACTGAAGAAAATAGTGAAAGGTGTAGCAAAACAAAACAAAACAAAAAAAACAAGAGTAGATCAGATTCTGTTTTATGAACAAAGTGGCAATTTCATGCGGTTTGAACCAAGTATGTTGTTTGGATAAATTGGCCCGCATGCTGGACAGCTGATTACCAAAATAAGGCCTTTAATCAGCACAGCTCAACATTACTGCTGCCTCCTAAGAAGGGATTTTATTCAAAGCTCTGAAACTTCTAGTTTTTCTTGGATTTAGAAAATAACCTGAACATATCAAAGTAAGACAGAGCTGCTATGGATTTGCAGTTGAAAGCAGAAAATATTTTATAAAATATTTTTCATTTTTTACTCTGTCAGATGTTTAAATATACTAAACATTCCTGCTACATATCAGATAGGATTACCCAAAGTATATATATTTGTTAACTTTTTTCTTGTCTTTAGGTTACATACATTTTATTATTCCATTTTTTTATTATTTAGTATATTTATATATTTAGTATATTATACGTTTTATTAATATGTGGTAACATTGCCTTTTAGGTGAACCTTCTCATATAGTTTGGTGGAATTTTGACCCATTCCTCTTGACAGCAACGCATAACTAAGTCAGTATTCCAGACTTTCTCCCACACTCTTTTTTTCAGTTCTTCCCACAGTTTTCCTGTGGCACTGAGATAAGAGCTTTGTCATAGCCAATCCAGTCACTTTGCAACCACATGGCAACATGATAAGGTTTGTTGAACATTAGGAAAACCCATTTTGTCCTGTTTTATCTTAATGTTCTGCATATTGTCACCTGATGAGGCCATCTATTATGCAAGGTGCACCAGTCTCTCCTGCAGCAAAATACTTCCACTATGTGATGCGGCTGTCTGCATGCTTTAGAGTTTGGAATGGTGTTGTCAGGCTTGCAAGATCCCTCTTGTTCCGACAATGGGAATATTGGTCTTTCTGACCAAAGAGTTCAGTTTTTGTTTTGCCAAATCACAAGACATGTCTCCAGAAATTGAGTGTATTTGCAAATCTCTTTGTGTTTGTTTTAAATTAATGGCTTATTCTTCTACTAAGAGAAAACAATGGTGTCTTGTAATAGTTTTATTAATATGTGGTACCTTGATTAGTTAACTGCGTGATGTTTTTGCATCTTTAGATACTTTATCATTATTCCCTCATTATCTTCAGGGTTGTGGCTGCTACTTGGCGCTCTCTACCAGAGAAGAACTTCATGACATTGATGCAGAATGTTCCTAATATGATTCTCCATCCACGCCCATTTTCTTCCTCAGATTCAAAAAAATAAATAAATAAATAATCTGTCATATTTCTAATCTCAGGGCATAATAGTATTTGCTGAGCAAAATCCGTTTAAAACCAGTTTTTTTATATAATGGCTTCAAGTGCGTGACATTGCCTGCAGCCCCGTCTTGAATAGTGGAAGGATGGGTCTAATTTTGGGTAATGGGTGACTCAGCCGGCTTCATCGTGTATCCCACAGTGGGCTGCAGATGGTCGGTGAGCCACTGGTGCAGGGAAGCCATTGTTACACACACATTCAGTCACACGATGCATCAAGCCTGTGACACATGCAGCCAATTCTGGCATTTGTCAAGCCACATCCAGGGAGAGGATGGTGGAAGTAATGAGCCCTTCTCAGCTATAGGTGAGCAAAACGCAGGCGGAAAGGGTTAATCAGTAGCCAAGATAATCGAATCATTTGTCATCAGATTAGATTAAAGCACTGAACCTTTCCTGGGGCGGTCGCAGGGAGATAGCTGCTGCTCTGGGACTATAACATTGATGGGAAGTTATCCTGTGCTGTAAGTGATTGCTTACTTTTTTCGCTTGAACTTATCCGTACATAATTGGAGATAGACACAAGGTAGACTGCTTGGAAGCTGCAGGTTTTAAAGGTGTGTTTGGCCCTGCATGCTGGCTGCTGGATGCAGAGAGGTGGAAGCGTGGGGGGGATTGGAGGGGGTGGCAACCAGCAGCATGCTGGTTCCCAGTGGGGAGTGTGACTGAGGGCAGGCAGGAGCCGGGTGCTGCAGTGCTTAGTTTACATTCCACAGAGTCGGTTAAGCTTCACCAAGCACTACTCTGCTTAGACATGCTTACAGACACACACACCTACACATGCATGCACGCGCAAGCTGATGTATTTGCAATTTGTCTGAAAATATAGCTTTGCTATTCCTCTCTGCTCCCTTTTGAACAAAACCCCTGTACTTCTCAGAACCCTTCATCATACTTTTTCAACTGCGTGGACTGATAACAAACCATCACATCTGTATCTCTTCGCCTCATCCCCACCCTCTTTCTTTCCCAAGTTACCTTGGCAACAGCGTCACCTCACTACATTGTGATGGAGTGTGGAGGAGGAAGAGAAGGTGCTGCGAGGTTGCAGCGTGCATGAGTCGGTCCCAAGGGGAGCGAAGGCCCGTTTACAAGACAACCCAACAGCATGGTCCTGCCGTGAACCTCCCTATGGCCCCTCAGCCCTCGGAGACTGATTACCAGAGGTCAGAGAACTGGTCTCAGAGTGGCCCTGCTGGGGCCTCTGTGTGTAACCCTTCAGAGATCAGCAGTGTGACCTGAGTGCACATAGGGCTTGTATGGATGATTAGGTGGTAACACGTCTGCTGTGGATCATCTGTGAGCCACTGAAGGATCAAGGGGGCGCTAGCGTCCCTTCTGTAGATATTAAAAACTCAAGTAATGTGTGTGTCATATGGTGGCTTTGGGATTTATGCTTTGGGGGAAACGTTTTAATTGATGTTTCAAATGTTTGCGATTCTGGTGAAGAGTGATGGAGCTATTTCCTTTGAGACTTGATTGCCTTTGTGTCAGGGGAGAAAAGGAATTTCTTTAGGTTTATGATCAACGGTTCTTGTTAATCAGAGTGCCTCTGTGTTGTCACTATGGCTGCTATTGATTCAAGTGTTAAAGTTAATAATAGATTTAATTATTTAAAACAAACATGGCTTGAAAATTAAACTGTAAATGAAACCATGGTAGGAATTTTCACAGGCAGTTGATTTTAAAGTGAACCTATTAAGCAAATGTCAATTTTTGCATGTTTTTGTACTTTCACTTGGGTCTCTACTGCTTCTAGAAACAGTTCAAGCGCGATCTATCTATCTATCTATCTATCTATCTATCTATCTATCTATCTATCTATCTATCTATCTATCTATCTATCTATCTA
>CAEFZX010009344.1:0-30587 GCA_903066825.1 Alfaro cultratus
TTTTTCTACACCCCCCACCCCAAACATATTTTATTTTTTTTTTTTTTTTTTGTTTTGTTTTGTTTTTCCGTCTTTGTCGTCTGTCTCATTCCACCCAGGTCGCCCACCCAAATTCAGCAGCGTCCCGGAGCTGGGCAGACTCACCCCGACCTCCCCCTCCAGCCCCGTCCGTCCCCTCCCCCTGCCCAGCCCCGGCTCTGGGGACGTAAGTAACGATGGGGGAGACGGCGGACGCCCCCGTCACACGCAGCCCCGCTGTCGCCCATTCACACACACCGCCATCACTTTGTTGTCCATGTGGTAACCATGCGCCATCACTTCCTGTCATTCAGCCTTACAAAGTGAACAGAGTCCATGAATAACACACACATCCTAACAGACACACACACACATCCATCAGAGCTCTAAACGAGACCAGCTGTAAACTAAACCAGATCACGGTCCCGCCCCCTCCCCTCCGCCCCGCCTCTCCATGCAGGGTGGGTGGGGCTCCTACAGAAACTGATTTGGTCCAATTCTTCCTCGCAGGGAGACATCCACGAGGATTTCTGCACTGTGTGCAGACGCAGTGGCCAGTTGCTCATGTGCGACACGTGTTCTCGTGTTTATCACCTGGACTGCCTGGATCCACCCCTGAAAACCATTCCTAAAGGCATGTGGATCTGTCCAAAATGCCAAGACCAGGTAACCGCAGCAGCAGAGACTGATCCAGGGTCAGGGGAGCTTTAGCTGTGCTGTAGTCAGGGCTGAAACGATTAACTTGATTAATCGTGATTAATCGATTATTGAAATAATCGTCAAATAATTTAGTAATCGATTAATTGTTAGCTGGAGTTTACAGACTCAAAAAAAGGCCATTTGCTACACAGTCAGAGCAGTAATTTAGCCAAAACTGTATAAAAATATATGCATTTTGCATTTATGATGACATAATGATCTACCCAAAACTTAATTTGCATAGTTTTAGCTTCACCCAGTTAATACGTTGTGGAAAAAATATTTTATTGAAGGGACAGAATTATGTAAAATTTACTTTTTTGAGCTTTACGTCATGTTATAATGTTACCCCCCCTCCATCAAAAACATACCTGGAGTGTTGCTTTGAATCTTTCATGCACGTTTGAGAACTCTTCAATCTCCATGGCAACCATTCAGCTGTTCAAAACACCTGAGTGGACCTAGCTCCGCCCTTAAGGTGCAGCTCCTCCTCAAAGCTGCAGTTTCCAAACTTCCACTTCACAGAACAACCCTTTCTCTGCGACTCCTCCCCCCTCAGTCCCTTCAGACTAGCCAACAGCAGTTAGCAAACACCTGCTGGGCTCATTACATGAGCTACTTCTCAATGCAGCCCTGGTAAAAATGTTGTTAACGGGTTATCTTTCTGAAAGATCCGGAGTTTTTAAAGCGACAGAATCCAATTTCTAAGGCTTTTAAATTACTAAGTAAAATTTCTTAAGTCATATTTGATATATGCAGCAGTTTTATAACAACCAAAGTTAAAAGAGTTACTTGATTATGCTATAATATGCCACAATGTGTTAGGAAAATACATAATACTGCCCCTTTAATAACTTTTTGCTATCCAAGTATTAGTCGGTTGATTAAAAGAGAAAGTCAGTCATACACTTTGTTGATGAGTCAAGCAGAAAGGTCTGAGGCTCCATATTTTGATTTTAAAAGTATTTTTTAGCTCCAGATGCATCCTTTGCTACAAATGATCAAGCATTCACTATAGAAATGCTATGTTGTTGCATTTTGAGCACTAAAATGTTTGTTTTCTTATTTTAAAAAAATGTTTATCTGCAATTTTTAAATATAGTCTAATGCATAAAAAAGGCTTAAATGAAATTTCTGCAGAAAATGCCTGTTTTTTTATACAATTAATCATCAAAATTAATCAATAGATTAATTGCTAAGTAAAAAAAATGGTTTTCTGTAATATTAAACGCTGTTTCAGCTTTACGACTGTTCAGTACTTTGTAAGCACACACATGATGCAGTACTGGTTTTTTTTGTGCTTATGTCTCATTCATTGTGTCAGTTGAGGTTGACATCTCACGTCCATCCACTCCATCACCCGTTCCCCGTCAGTCCCACGCAGCGTGGAGGCTAACCTCGGCTCTTTAAATCTGTTCTGGGTCTCAGCCTTTTTGACACCCTTGAGCTTCTCCCCTCAGATCCTGAAAAAAGAAGAAGCCATTCCCTGGCCCGGCACCCTGGCTATCGTTCATTCCTACATCGCATACAAAGAAGGTGAGTCTTCCTCAGGGTTCCTACCCTGAAATCCTCAAAAATGCTTGAATGTCAAGTTTGGAAAGTGCTTGGTTTCTGTTAAAGTCATCGAAAGTGCTTGATGTTCAAAGTAAGTTTTGTAATAAAGTGCAGTGTAACCTATGAGTAAAAGTTTAAATTTGTAAAGCGTTATTTACAGTTGAAACCAGATATTTAAATTGGTCCTGTTGTGCAAGATTCACAGTTTGGAGGTTTTTTGTATTTGTTTGTGTTTCAAATGGTGCTAGAAATAGAACAAGCTCTTAAAAAAAATGAAATCCTAGATATTTTTTTTGGCAATAAGTTAGTGTTTTTTAGTGTCTGCAAAATGACCAGTTTCATTAGTCACATTCCAGGGGCACTACGCCCGTTACCTAGCAACCCTAACCTAGCCCAGCCCCGTTACCTAGCAACCCTAACCTAGCCCAGCCCCGTAACCTAGCAACCCAAGCAGAGTTCCAGCACGTTTCATCAGCTAGTTTTGATGTTAATAGGCTGTTATACTCCTAATTGACGGAACAGAGTTCTGTTGTTTTTACATGTTTGATCAAGCTTGGTGTATTTAAGTGTTTTACTAGTGCAGAGTTATCAAATAAATTTGTAATTTAATAAATGTTTGCCTGTTTTTTAAAAAAGGAACATTTAATTCAATTCAGCACTGTTTTTTTTTTCTGTCTCGGATCAGAATCAACAATATTAAACCTCAAATATCTGTATCAATATCGGAAGTGAACAAAATGGCTCTGTGCAGCCCTACCTAGCATCCAGAAACCAATTGCTGCATTCTTGTTGCTTTTGCAGGAGGCTCTACTTCTGCTTTTCAAAGATGTGCCATTGTATAATTGCATATCTGTTTGTAGCCAGTTTAATGTGCAAGTGTAAGTGTTGAGTTGGCCAGCAGCAGCTTGAATTTAAATTTAAACCGGCAAAAGGCTCTAAGACAGCCGAGGCAGAACTGAGCAGACTAAAATCTTATTATTTAAGAATGATTTTGTGCAAAAAACTTAATGAACATGTTTTGTGTAGCTTATCAACCTATCCTAACTTGTTCAAGGAATCATAACTGGTCACCTGTAAAGGTAATAAGATAGACACTTTTTTTTTTCGTTGAAGTTAAATCTGACTGAATTTCTCATTTTACACAAATTGCAATTATTAAAATTATTTTTATTTGCTTAACTGTTGCTAAACTGCTGAGACTGTTCTGTGTTTCAGCTAAAGAAGAGGAGAAGCAGAAGCTGATGAAGTGGAGCTCGGAGCTGAAACTGGAGCGCGAGCAGCTGGAACAGAGAGTCAAGCAGCTCAGTAACTCCATAACGGTGAGAAACATCAGCTTTTCAACAAGATATCTTCTTTTAAGTCAATAACTCTTGAATATAAATGAAAAATATATTCTAGTATCACTTGCACTTATAATAAGACATTTTTTTCATAAGTGAGGAAACAAAATTTGTGGAATTTGTACTAGTCACTAAACTTCCTTGTTTTATAGAGGTGATAATGTCCTATGATGATACACTTCTAATACATTTCCTCTTAATTTTGTCAACAAATTTTCGCCTGTCTGATCTGATTCTGCTGTTTCTTTCTGCAGAAGTGCATGGAGACCAAAAACACCATCCTGGCTCGTCAGAAGGAGATGCAGCTTTCCCTGGACAAAGTCAAGCATCTCATTCGCCTCATCCAAGCCTTCAACTTCAACCAGGTCCTGGCGGAGACGGAGGGAAAGGACGTCCAGGTGCAGGATGGCTCTCGGGTCGTTGTCGGCTCCGGAGCTGCAGCTGAAGTTGGCGCTGCGGGGAAGCCAGTGGTGAGCAGCTCTCTGGTCATCAGCAAACAGGAGGAGCAGCAGCAGACAGAAGGAGCAGCAGCAGCAGCAGCAGGAGGAGGAGGAGGAGGAGACAGCAACATCACAGTGCTGACTAACTGCCCCGCTGCTGGGGCAGGGGTTGTGCCGGGGTTAGGGGGTCACACAGAGACCACTCCTTGTGTCGAGGTTCAACCCAAGCCTGAGACTGAGGCAGCTCCTGTGGCTCCTGCAAATGTTGCCACCACCAACGGTACGACGGAGCCGCCGCCATGCCCCGCCCACAGTCCCGCCGCTGAGAACAAGATATCTGCCGTGAACCCTGCAGAGACGGCGGTGGAGAAGAAGCAGGAGGAGCTTGGCGACAGCAGCAACAACAGCAAAACCTCAGAACCCTCCCAGCATTCTTTGCCAGCTCTGCTTAGCAGTTTGGACGATAAAAAGTAACGCTGCGTCCCTGTGGCTGCAGGAAGTCAAACATATATATTAAAAAAAAGACCTTTGCTTGCACCGCACGGTGCCCTGAAGTTGCCAATCTGTATAAATGTTGTTTGTTTGCATTGTATTGTCAGACTGTGTCAATGGTAGATGTACAGCCCAAGTCACATGACTCTGGGAAGACCCGGGTCATCATGCCAATTAGTGATAGACGTCATGGAGGGAACACTCAAAGGAAGATTTTCTTCATCATCACACCGGTGTGTGCCTGTTACAGTGGCCCCTGTGTTCTGTTGACGGCTCCAAGGAGAACCCAGAACATGGAACCAAACATCTGTCGGGGGGAGCTGGTCCAAGAAGCAGTGTTGTAAACATTTGTGTACTGAAAAGAGAACCTGTTCGCGTCCTCGTCCCGTTGACCCTGACGGGAACGGCGCTTCACAGTCCCGAGTTCTCGATTAATTTCCTCACCTGAAACCAAACCAGAACCCAATCAGGACCGATCTGTTCCAAACCAAAGGTTTCAATTTGATTCAAGCTGTCATCACAAAACAAAATTGATGAGGCAAATGTGACCATGAAGTGTGTGTTCAAAACTTGATGTTTGTCACCCATTACTTCCCCAGTCTGCTCTCACCACTTTTATTCAGAGTCCGCCCACTTTTGGTCAGACTCCGTCCATTTTCTGGTTAGGCTCTGCCCATATCCTGCATCAGCTCAGTTTAAATTTGATTGGATGAAAAGTTATGACACACCCTTTAGTTCAGAAGGAGTTGCAAACATTTTACATTTTGTTTTGGTTTTGTAGAAACAAAATAAGTCAAACACATGAGGCCACTCCAGCCTTTTGTAGATCTGTAGAAAAGTGTTGTGACTGATTATAAATTTTAAAACCGAAGTCAAACGCCTTATTGGATTATTTAACTCAAGGGTGTCCAAAGTGTGGCCAAAGTGCCATTTGTGGCTCTTGAAATTATTTTGTCTGCCCCTTGACTTCAAGTCAGGAATGGTAAAAAAATGTGGCTAACAAAATAGAAAACAATTGATGAGCCAAAAAATTGGCATTTGTCAGTTCTTCTTTTAATAAGAAACTGGTCCAAAACCTATTCTAGGTTTTGGATTTTTAATATTATATAGATTTAATTAAAATGTTTATATTTTTAATAGGTAAAACATAACAAAAAAATCGCTATAATAAAATTTTTGTATTTCAAATTTATTTAATTTTGTGGCCTGCCAGTAGTTTAAATTTGCTAGTTTTGATCCCCAGGACATTATGGAAAAGCTCTCCTGAGTGTCTGGTGCAGGAAGTTCAAACCATATATTTCCAAACTTTTATCTTCAGTTTAAGTTTTGACTTGAGCTCAGTTTGTTGAGTTACTTTGTCTTTGTAGGAGAATTTACCTTGTCAAACAGTTCAGAGAACATTTCAGGGTCCCCAAAGGTCCGACCAACCAGTGAAGAAAGGTCTAAAGTAGATCCAGAACTGGGTTTCCTTTAAAAGTGAACTCACACTGAGTCACAAAGTTCCTTTGAGTCATACTGAAGCCTTTGAGACTTTCAATTAATCCAAAAATAGTCCAACTCCGTCTGTTGACCCTGTCGCCCACCATCATCACCTTCCTTGCAGTCCTAGGTTTCGTACCAGGGTCTCCCAGTGAAGGCTGGGTGCAGCCCTCTGGTAGACTACAGATGTTGTTCCATAACGGACACCGAGTTGAACCCCAATTTGGTCCCGGGATGAGGACGAACAGGAGCGGTAGCCTAACAGATGTTCTCAGTGGTGTCGGTCAGTGTAGTGATTGAGTTTTCATTCGTGAGTCGTGTGTGTGAGTGCGTGTGTGTGTGTCAACTGTGAGCACTAAATGTGAATTTGCAATATTGCAACGTCAACACACACAAACTCTATCTGGGCTGTTTGTTTTTTATAGGAAAAGATATTCAGGTCTTCCTAGTCTCCAGAATAAGTGCTTTCTGTTCCTGAACCTGCTGGACTGGCATCATCATCATCATCATTGCCGTCGTCGTCATCATCGCCGCTGCCGCCGCTGGGCGGTGGTGATCGTTTGAATCCTGAACTGCCAAAATCCTGATGTTGTTTCCAAATTCAGCAGGGACTCGTCCTCTTACTGTCCTCAAAGATCAAATCATAGGAAAGATTAAGATGCAAAGTCCCGGCCGAGACAGGAGAGCGTTGGGAACAATAACCACAGCAGGACGTGTTCCCGTCCGGAAAAACGGAGGGATCTGTTGGAGGTTAAAGGACGACAACACAATTCCTGAGATTAAAGCACAAGCTTGCTGCATTACAAAGAAGTGCTGAAGAGCTTTTTGTACGTTCCCGTGGAGTTAAACAGAGTATGCATCTCTTCATTGTCGTGTGACTTCCCCTTACATTGCCAATATTTCCCCTCGGTGTGACTCTGAGGCTGGAGTCCGATTAGGAGTTTGTCCCACTGAGTCTGGCTTGGAGCCGGAACATGAAGCCGATGGTTATCAGAACAACTGATCGGAACATTGACGAGGTGAATAGAGATTAAAGTTGCCTCCATTTATGCTGGAGACTTTAGTTTTACTTGGGGTTCCTTTGGTTCTCCGACATGCTCACTCCTTCCTGAATGTGAGGAAATGTTTCAGACTTTTTAAAGGAGAATTCCCTCTGAAAATTCTTTTTGTTACACAAAATCAGTCCAGAAGTATACTGTATATCGCCAACTCAAGTCCTCAAGAGCTACCGTCCTTCTGTAACTTTTAGATCCATCCCTGCTCCAACACGGCTGAATTACCTCCTTACCGTGTCATAAAGTACTGCTACGTTACTTTGTACCTCGAGATAAAGAGGCACTTGTTTGATTCTGGTATCTTGGAGCAGGGATGCATCTAAAGTCAAACTTGAGGACTGGAGATATGCCTTGTTTCTACTGAGTGGTGCTGTTCGGGACACTATTTGGTCTGTTTGAACAGACATGTACCACAGCCTTCCTGGGCTCCCTTCAGTTGTACGTCTATGGGACAATAGTACAGTTAGAGCAGAGATACTTGTGTCACACCACAGTCCATTTGGAGGATATGAGATAAGCATGAGACATACTAGTAAGTCATATTTGTTGTTACCTTGCAATATTGTGTTTAGGTTTAACCCTGCCTGCCCAGTGAGAGTCCAATTGGCAATGGAAACACTCCCTTGAGAATGCTGGACTGTAGAGTATCATACAAACTATTATGTACCTCTCAGTCGAAATGAGGCAAAAAAATACTTCTCTGCTCCAACAAGAAGAATCACGGTTGGATACTTCCAACAGGATTGGAAGGGATTAGCTTGTCCACGAAGGACAACCTAATTCCTTAGCTAAGGAATTGTTATAAGTGACAATTCCTTACCTTGTCACTTATAACAAGCTAAGGAATTACCTACTTAGCTTGTCGTAAAGAACTGCAGAGGCCTGGTAATGAGTCATTTGTTTGATTCTGGTGTCTTGGAGCAGGAATGCATCGAAAGTAGTACTTGATGAATAGACATATGCCTCTTTTCCACTGAGCGGTATGGTTGGTGCAGTTCAGTGTACTATTTTTTTAATGTTTCTGTAGTAAAAGCCCATACAACGACCCATACCTCACCATCCCTAGGCATTCTTCAATTGCACGTCTACAGTTAGGCTGGAGCTATTGGTGTTTCACAACACAGTCCATTGTTTGGGGGACACAAGAAATACTAGAAAATCACATTTGCCGTCGCACTTGTATGAGGTAGCATTAGACGTTTGGGTTTGACCCGACCTGTCCGGTGAGAGTCCAACTTGTGGAGGGAACGCTCTTGAATATACCGGATCATGCCTCAGTGCAAACAAGGCAAAAGAGGCGCCTCTCCTCCAACACACCTGAATTACTTTCTTAGCTTGTCATGAAGTACTGCAGAGGCCTAGCAACGAGCCATTTGTTTGATTCTGGTGTCTTGGAGAAGGGATGCATCTGAAATTGAAGTTGAGGACTGGAGTTATGCCTCGTTTCAACAGAGCGGTGCAGTTTGGTATGCTTTTTGTCTGTTTCCAATGAAAAAGCGGCCCATAGAATCAGTCCGTACCGCACCATTCCTGGACTCCCTTCAGTTGTAGGTATATGGGACAATGGCACTGTTATGGTGGAGCTACTGGTGTCATACAGTCCATTGATTGGGGGACAGAAAAACATCATTGCTTGAGACATACTAGTTCTCAACTTTGGGCATTTGGTTTAACTTCCTCTGCCCAGTGAGAGTCCAGCTGGTGTTGGAAACGTTCTCCATCATGAATAAACCAGACAACAAAATAACGTATTGGTCTGTACTGACCAATACCATACCGCTCAATGAAAGCGAAGCTCTAGAAACCCCACCTCTGAGCTGAACAGACAAATATCCCAACACTTCCTGGATTGCTGCTCTCCTAAATTAGACCCGTTTCCTCTCATGATGGTGGGGGTGAGCTCCTGTTTGGGTGGTGATCTGTTGCGGGCGTCTTAGTTTTTATTTAAATTCATATCATGCAGACTCTTGTGAGTGAATCAGCATATCCCAATGGCACCTGGTTTTCTCCCATCAGCTGCACAGACTGCCTTCATTCCAAACACCCCAGAGAAATATGTGTGTGTGGAGGGTGTGTGTGTTGGCTGTGTCCTGTAGAGTTCAGCTGATCTGACGGGGGATGAGCCAGACAAAAAACCCAAGTGTCCCCGCTTCCTTTTGGGTCCCACTTGTCATGTTTAAATCTCCATTGGGTGGACGTGGTTCTCATTCCGGCCGTAGATCCGATTGGTCATCAGGTCTCTGGATCCTTCCCTCTGTACAGTAGGTACCTTTGAGTGCCTTTCTTCAAACAGCAGATAATATTTGTCTCTTGACTTGCACTGTGACTCGTAAAACTTAACAAACCCTCCGGGATCGCTCCCCACCTGACACCGCGCCCTGTCCACAATAGCCCCGCCCCAGAGGAAGCTGCGCCCTACTCCGCAGGCTGCCAGGAGTCAATGCAAGCTCGACACTTCACACCAACCCGTTTGATTTGACCACATAGTGTTCTGTTGTTCATCCCTAGAAGTTGCCTTAAATGTATTTTATTTTCTGGTGAAATGTTCAGATTTCGGGTCAGAGGGGGTGGGGTTTGTGCAGAGGCAGTCTGAGATCTCGCTTTGATCCGTTTGTCATGCACTTTTAGTTTGATCAGTATTATCAGAGCAGAGATGGGTTATGTTTTATTTTGAAAAAGCCCCCCGCCCTCTCTTTCTTCCTGTCTCTTATTTTGGAGGAGGGATGAGTTTGCAGGATCAGGTCACATGACCCGGAACGCATTGAACAAACCTGGGCCCAGCCAGCATCACCTGTGCTCGCTGTGGTGCAGCACATGCCTTCTTATGCAAGTTTTTATACCAACCTTTTTTATTATGCATTGCTTCTGTTTTTTTATGTTTTTATGTGAAACTTAAGTCACCTTTTTTTCTGTTTTTCTCTGAACATTCTGGCATCTCGATGCCAAACGTGCATGTGTTTACACATTCAGGTAGCCATTCAGGGTGGGTTTTCCTGACAGTGCCGAGAGGTTTGCTTTTGTTAGTGGGGAGGTATTCTGTTGCAGTACTGCGATTGACCACCGGGGGGCGGACTGGAGATAGAGTTTGGCGCCATCTCGGCTCTCCTTTTAGCTTAGCTTTTGTTTAACTCTGGCGTTGCTGCGTGGAAACGGGGCGTTGAGATCTTAAATGCTCCTTAATTGAAGTCTGGAAGCAAATATATCCAAAGAACTCTGCATATCATCGGGGTGTGAGTTTTCTGCGTCGTCCATCGACGGTTTGTGGGTCACGCTCGGGGGCTTCCGCGTGGGTCCTGGGGAGGAGGTTTGCTTTTCATCTTTCGGTTTTAAAGCGATCAAGTCATGATTGTGGCCTTCTAGTATTCTGTGGGTTCATGACGTCATTCACCTGTTGTTCCCGCTCAGCATCCATCCATCCACCCATTTATTCTGTCTGGATCCTCTACACCTGCAGCTTCTTACCTCATCCACAGCTGAGTCCATCGGGGGGGTGTTGAGTGCAAAAAATCTGAAAAATACTACAAAAAAAAAAAAAGAATCTAAAAAATGAAAAGAAGTCTTTTTCTATCTTCCATTCGGTGAGATGCATTGTAGCGATCAGAATAAAGAAAAAGTTCACCTGGTGTGCTGAATAATGTGTAAATTGGTTATTACACAATCTGAATATTTGTATAATTGTTTGTATTTTTTCATAATGATTTTGGAAAGGAATGTGTTTATTTTTTTGACTTCTGTTCCAGATGTGTCTTCTGTTGGCCTGACATTGTGACTGGTCTGGTGGGATTCTTACCTCTGTATTGAGCCTCTTCTGTGATGAATTCTTTGTATGCAGTGTTTAGGAAATACTGTAGGGAACATGGGGAGGAGTTGATATTAGGAGCATTTGATCAATTTGTATTTATTTATTTTATCATTTTGTTAAAATAAATTGTGAAAAACAAAAAAATCATCTGAGATTATTTATTTGCAATCTACCTTTAAGGTAATGCTTACCTTGATTATAGGCATGAATTAAGAAAAAATAAATCGACAATGCTAATTTAAATTTAATGAGAAGACATTGGTATTCTTAGTAAATATATATATATATATATATATATATATAGCCAAACAACTCTGCCTCTGTCAGTTCTGTATGCATTGAACAATAAATTAAGTGAATTTGTTCTCAAACGGTTCTGCACAAATACAGAATAAACACCAAATATGAACTTTCATAAACAAAAATCCTTAATAGTTAACATTCAATAAAACTGAGGAATAAGAAAAGCTAACAAACATATAGCAGAGAAACCATTTTTATTGTCATTTGTTTATAATTATTGTACTTTATCTTTTATGTTCACAACAGTTCTGCTTTACCAAAATGACAGTTTTATTTTAATTGACCTTTAATATAGAGCTTTATTGGGCTCAATGAATTCTTACCTAATTAAACGGAGGTTAATTTAAAAAATAAAACAGAAACTCCAATAAAATAATGCAGAGATATCAGTTTAGTGTAGGTTTGAAGAATCTTAGTTTATTTATTATTTAGAAGTTTATTATGAGGAATTTGAAATGAGGTCAAATTTAAGAACAGCCAGTTCATAATGAAAAACAAAAAATAAAACATTTTAATAAAGCAGAAATCAAAAAGGAAATCGTCTGTGGAGTGCATACTTAAGATTTCTGATTTTATTTAAACATTTTTCTTTAGCTCACATAAGACTGGATGTTTTTTTCACTTTCGACCTGAACGCTAGATGCTATCATGTGTGGGCGGGGCCAGAAAACACATGAAAACATACATAGAAATAAAAGTTGCAAATAATAGCGCGTATTTTCGTCCTCTACTGAATATTTGAACTGTCGCTGACGTGTTGATTTAACACTACAAACAAAATGTTATAACTGGGGAAAAGTTCAAGGGTGCTAATATTAAGTAGCTACATGTTGCCGTTGAACCGCAGCAGCAGAGTGGCGCAGCGGAAGCGTGCTGGGCCCATAACCCAGAGGTCGATGGATCGAAACCATCCTCTGCTATGATTTTATTCTTTTTTTTGATGTTGGAAAATTTAGGGTTAAATTTTATGAGTAGAAGAGTAAACACAATTCCAGATTAGTTTCTAACTACCTTAAAATACTGAGCGGTTTGTGAAATGCTTCAACATGAAGTTCCTCTGCGGACATTTACATTATATTCAGAACAAATGTGGTTTGTTAGTTCAGTGTTTCTACAATTAGCTGCCATCTTTATCTATGAAATATTCCATAAGTGTTAAATTAAACTCTGCTAAATGATTTCAGTCCCTCGGGATGAAACTGAAATTATACAGTTAAATGAGCAATTTGGTGACTTAAATTAATTAAAACAAATAAAATTCAAAAAGGTAAATAGGATTCACAACTCACTTAAAGGCATAAAATATCATCAAATGTATGATCTATGATGTATTTACTTATACTGAATCTATATTTCAATGAAATATAGATTTAGTCAATATAAAGGAATAGAAACCCCCCCCCACAAAAATGCTTCACATAACTGAACTTGTAACAGAAACTTTACTGTTTCACATCTACACGTCCGAAATATAAACTTGCGATCATTTTGTCATTTATTTATTTATCAAATATTTATTTGTTTTGTTCATATTTAAAAATACAAGTGAGAACAGTGGGGGGAAAGGATGTATATTATTATAAACACAAAATAAAACGTTTTTATTATAGAAATTTATCATTTTTGTATTTTTATAGAATTTAGCTGGGTTGTAGATGACATAGTGCTGACGTCACGCAATGCAGATGGGGGTCAGGAAGTAAATGCATCCTGTTTACTTCTGTTGATCCACCTTCAAAATGCCTAAAGTCTGTGTCCTGCAAGGTTGTTCCAGAGAGAAAAAGAGAAACGTTATTTTTGTGTTCCGAAGGTAGTTAGCCACAAGGGAGTTAATTTTAAAAATCTTACTGATAAATGACGGGAAAAGTGGCTCAACAATCTACGGCTAAAAACAGGAGCGGAAACTAAGAATGCCAGAGTTTGCAGTGACCACTTTGTAGCAGGTAAGAATCACATCGTTTATATTTTATTTTCAGATATTTTATTGGATAGTTAGTTAGAAAGACAAGCATTCACAAGTTAAGATATTATTTTTACGGCCTAGCCTGGTTGTCCCCAGAAAAGGCTTGAGTGCTAATATTGTTAGCAGCTAGTTTAGTGCTGATATCGGCATTTTACAATTTACTCTACTGTTTTTTAGGTTGTCCAAGCGCAGCAGGTGACGTTGATTCCCCAAGCCAAGTACACCTCGGCGCAGCGAACAGAAAGGGGCGGGGACGGACCACTGTCAGTCTCATACCTTATTTGGAAATGGGACCATTGCACTCCGGAAGTGAAGGGGGCGCTATTTCCTATATTATTCGCGGTCTCCCGTTTTTATTTTCTTTTGAAATCTTTAGGAAGGAGTTTCGCTCTCAGCATGTATTTGAACTTTTCTCTTTTATTTACTTCAGCGCAGCTCACTGTTTTTTTTAATTTTTTTTTATTTTTTAACAAATTCTGTAGCTTTTGGTGTACTTCTAAATCTGCCCCTTAGTCGCATCTTTTCGGGCTTGCTACTGCCTCTAGTGGCGTGGGGGTGGTAACACAACTGATATAATTACATTACTAAATCAGAATACTGTACCACAAAGTCTTTATTATTTATTATTAATTCTGGCATTACTGGCACCGTAAAAGATAAATTATCTTATAACACACCACGGGAGCGAAACTTCCCCACACTGCCACTGAAGAGGAAGTAAACAGTCTGGAAGATGATCTCCGTGATGAAAGCTCACCAATCCCCGAAAATTAAACTTTAAAATAAAATAAAATAAAATAAAATTTCTGAGCTTAACTTTTAATAACTAAATATTTGTACATTTTCCGCGTTAAAAACCATTTATTTGTCCTTAAAGTGACGTCACATACTTGTGGATTGTGGGTATTGCAGTCGTCGGGGTTATAACGAGGCAATATTGGTGGAACGCTCAGCTGTTTCCTGCGTGTTTGTTCCACGCCAGAAATGGGGGGCAGAGAATGTTGCGTGAGTAACTGTGGGAGCAGCTCCCACGACCACCAGGGCAGGATGCTGAACGGCCTGAGCTTCCACTGCTTCCCTGCGTGGAGAACGAAGGAAGGCGACTTTATATCGGAGCTAACGAGGCGGCGGAGAGACGCGTGGGTGACCGCCGTGGGCCGCAGAGAAATCACCTTCCACCGCATCCCGTCCTCCATGAGAGTCTGCTCCAGACACTTTGTCTCTGGTGAGTCCAAACAGGTTTTATTTCTCTGCTCAGCGCGAAGAAAGAGGATCCAGAGACATATTAGCATCAATACTAATCACAGCACAGCCACCATATTGGTCAGGGCGACTCTCCTTTCATATAATCGCTTTTTAATACCATATAAATTTATCTTCAAATCATTGGGTTTCATACTAGAGAAAGTTTCTCTGTGGTGACATTATAATTTATTATTTAATGCTAATAAAAAACTGAAAATAAGCGTTTTTAAATTTGTGAAATGTTTTCGGTTCATATAAAGGTAAAAAAAAATATCTTGCTGCAAGGCAACATTGCTACCAACTTTATCACCATGCAGCCCCATGTCTGGGGAGAAACACCACACAGTAGCAGTAAAAGCTATTTTTATTGTTTAAAAAAAAACAACAAAAAAAACTCTTCATGCATTGGAAATGCTAATTATGAAGTTGCATATGGACAGAAAAATCCTGTTGATGCATAAAAATGTATGGAAGCACTTTTTGTTGGGCCTCTCTTTGTAAACAAGCTTGGGCAAAATTTTTTATTCATTGTCCTATTATAGGAAAACCAGCGTATGAGGTGCTGGACTCAGATCCAGACTGGATGCCGTCTCTACACCTGGGTCATGATGATGACGATGAATGTGAAGAAATGTCCTGGAATAAAAGAAGGTTGTCTTCTGATGAGAAACCAGTAGAAGGTGGGTCTCAAAGATTCGTTTTAAACATTTTTTATTGTGCGCTCAAACCTGCATCACAAACAGTCTGATGCATGTAAAAACCTAGATGTGAGAAGACAGTGAATCGCATTTATGTTGAGAACAGGGTGCATAGGTCAGACCAAATCCAAGTTCCGGGGGTCATAATGTTATGCCTCATCTGTGTATGAACTGAGATTATTTCCAGTTCCTGCACAGAGCATCGCTTAGTGGGAACATGCCCAATTAAAACAGCAGAGGTCCTTGTACACAGCTCTGTGGTACACCTCTGTCTATGTAAAAATACAAAGATTATATTTTCTGGATCATATATTGGTGTAAAAACCAATTATCAGAGCTCAAAGTTCTGATAGTTAGCAATTAAACCACAATGTTGCTCAAAATGGCTTCATGTAAAATAGTAAACATTATTATAGGGCTGCAACAACAACTGATTATTTTAGTAATTGATTAATCTATCAATTATAAATTCTGACGATTAATCGGATAAAAAATTGGCATAAAAATTGGTTCATTTAACAGCCTTTTTTATCAAAGCCTTTGCATCAAAAGATGCAAAAAACACATAATTTAATATTTTGAATAAGAAAACCCTTCCTGCTTCACTTGACATCAATTCAGTGTAGGGCTGTAGATTGGATTAATCAATAATTGGATAGCAAAAGGTGCTCAATAGATTTTTTTTTTTTTTTTTTTACAGAATCTGAACCGGGTCAGTCTAAAGCTTTGCCACTTGAGCTCTGGGTATAAAGTATTTTCAGACATTTTTTGTGCAGTTTTGGCTTAATTACTGCTTTGAGGATGTTGTTGTTTTAGCAAAAGTCATTTTATGAGTCTGAATGCTCCACCTATTTATTAATTGATTACTAAATTGGTTGATTATTTCAATAATCGATTTATTACTAGGTTGAAGTAAAAGTCGTCAGCAGAAGTAAGCATTAAATGCTCTAAAATGTCGTGTTAGTCGGCTGCGTTGACGGTGAACTGCCTGAATGTTGTCCCTCTGCGTTCAGGAGCAGATGGTGCTGCTGGAGCCAGGAAGCCTCCTCCGCCTGCTTGGAAAGAAGTGAAATCTGCTCTGCAGTCTCTTCTGGACGGTAAAACCGTCATCAGGGAGCAGCAGGGAGACGATGAGCAGAACCGAGGCGCTGAGACGAGAACCGACTGCGGCTTCCGGGTACTAGAGGCGTTTGATTAGGTTAAACTGTTTTTGTTTTAAACTAGGGATTTAAGTTATCAATTAATAAGTTAATCTAAAGTTGATTAATCTTATCTATAAATTAACAGTTGATTAATAAGCGGTCACTGCGGGTTACTGCAGTAATGTAGTAACCCTACATTACTGCATTTTAGGCTCTAAAATGTTTTATTTTCTTATTTAAAAAAGGAATTGAATTATATATCTACTTTTTAATGTACTTATACATTAAATATTTGTGCCCATTTGGGACATGAATAAATCAAAATCTAATGTATTTCTGATTTGATTAATCATCAAAATAATTGATTAATCAATTACAAATGAAATCTTTAATTGCAGCCCCATAGCAGATATTTATATTTAAATAAAAAAAATTTATATATATATATATGTATATATATATATATATATATATGAAGCTGTGTTTCTTTGGGGAGGTTTTTCCCTAAAGTTTGTTACATTTGCATCTCTTAAGTTTTACTTTGCTGTCTCTTTGGTTTGTAAAGGTTGCAGAGCCTAGCGGACAATATTAGTTAATCGATTTGCAACTAATCTTTATTATCTAATAATTCTCTATTTTAAACTGATATTTGGGGTTCTATGAAAGAGAAGAAGTTTGACTAATCCTCCATTTTTTCCAGGGCTTCTTCAGGAACGCTCTGGAGTCGTCTCTGGAGGCCTCCATCCAGGCCAAAGCTCGCTCTAACAGTCGGCCGCCGTCCACAGAGTACGAAGTGGAGCTGAACTTCAAGCTTCCATCTTCTGCAGGAGAACCGTTCGCCCCGGAAGAGCCATCCTCCTTTTCATCGTCATGTGCGAACTGCTCCAGGATGCTGCAGAGGATCCGAGAGCTGGAGCAGAAGCTGTTTGAAGTCGCCAGCAAACATAAGATCAAAGTGATGAACAGACACAAGCAAAGGGTCACATATGAGACCAGACCCTTTGGGGAAGTGGGTGAGTGCAAGTTTCAGGAAGCCGAAGAGCTGAAAGTCTTTATTTTCTCTCTTTTCTAATTTTAACATATAGTCATGAGCTAATTCACCTGTTGGGATGAGAATCTGGACCAAATATTTCCCAGAACCTGCAATAACAAATGCAGACTTTAGCAGTGTTTTTGTTTTTTTTAATTTATGAAATAATTCTTGCATTGAATTTTCACAACACAGTGACCACAATAGTATCTGTGATATTATTTCTTTCTTGTCATTTTGTTAGAAATTTTGTGTTTTTGTTTACACTATTTTACACAAACATCAACATCCAATAGACACAAATTTTTCTGGTAATATTTTATGTTTATATTTATTCTAAAACCTAAATAAGAATAAAATGGTGGTTCTTTAAAAATAGGCACAAATTTCATAAAGCAGGTTAGGGCTGAAGTAATTAGAGCTGGATTGTTGTTTTAACCTCAAGAGGTTTTTTTAGGTTTGTTTTTTTTTTTTGTCCTTCGCTAAAACAACTCAGAATATTAACGTCATCATTCTCCACCTCTTCTGTTCACTGATTCGGTAAAAATTCTACCAGAGAAATCCAGCTCAATGGGAGAAATCCCAGATGGGAGTCTGAAGCGCGATGAGAATCGAGTGGCAAAAGCCAAGCTAGTTGTATTCCAAATTAATATTTCCTCAAAATTCTACATTCAAATACTTCATAATTTTCTATCCAATTACTAATCGGTTAATCCAGAAAATAATCAACATATTAGTCCTACACTGTGTTGATGTTAAGTCAAGCAGAAGGGGATAAACTTTTAACATATTAGAAGTATTTTTTAGCTGGAGATGCATCCATTGCCTCAAATGACCAAAACATTAACTAAAGGCAATAAAATCTTTATTTTCTTATCTGAAGAGGAATTTAATTACTTATTTACATCTTTTAATGTATTCCTGATATTATATAAAAATTGAAGAATGTACCAATTTTTATACGATTAATTGATTAACCGTCAGAATAAATGATTGATCAATAACTGAAGCATTTGCAGCCCTACGATAGACAGTTGTGTGTCTTTCTGGTCAAGAATGAATGATCAGTGAAAACGTCTAACGTTTGAGTTTATAAACCCATTTTCCAGTTCTAGTCTCATCGTTCTGGTGGTTCTGATTGTTCTGTCTCCGCAGCGACGGCTCACGTTGGACCAGTTCAAGGAGAATCGGACTCTGAAGCCACTCCTTCCGCCTTCCGCGCTCCTCGTCCTGCTCAGCGCCGCCGCCACTGCTTCAGGAAGGAGTGGCTCAAGATCTTCCCGTTCCTCCGGTACTCTCCAAGCCTCAACGTCATGTGGTGTCACGTGTGCCGTGTTTACGCGGACTCGTTCTGCCAGAACCACGGTCTGATCAAAGGCTCCAATCATTTCACCAAGTCCAACATCAAGAAGCACACCAACTCGGTCTACCACAAGCAGAACATGCAGCGCTTCCTGTGGAGCAGCCGCTCACCGTCCGAGGAGCCGTTAGATCCACCCACTGAGCCACAATCATAACAAAGAAGCAAAAACAAAGGCTCCCGCTAAGTTTTTACTGAATAAGCTCATCAGTATAATAGACAAAGTGTTAAAAATGGATCCTACTGTTGGTTTGCAGTTGTTGTGGTACATTAGTGAATGTTTTTCCTGTCATATCAGAACCAAGATGGCCTCCATCGATTCGCTACTTTCTGATCTTTCTGGTGACTCTGCAACTTCTAAAAGAGAGAAACTGGAGCTGGGTGGTTTTTGAGGACTTAAGTTTTGGAAAATATGTTTGTGATTTTTCACCAACACACTCCTTTGTTTACACATTCCAGAGTGATGTCAGCGGACCTAGAGCCGCCATTTTGTTTGAGGAGCGTGTTGTACAGCTCTGTATTTATTTGGACGTTGAATTCAGGTCAATTTACAACAGAATATTAGTATGAGGCTAAGTTTATTTTTGTTTTAATTATGATAATGGCATAATATTATAGGATTCCCATATTTTTGAGTAACGTCGGCGTGCCAAGAGCCGCCATCTTGTTTGTTAAATTTTACAGCTTCTCTTGAATTCAAAATATTTTAGATCAGACTATGATATTTTTATTTTAGTTATGAGAATAAATATTGCAAAAATACAGTAAACATAATACAAAAATGTCATACTACCATAATAAAGTTGTAATTTTATGAGAACTCCAACACGATAAATAAAAAGTTAAAACGACAAAATAATTTCTGGAACAAAATTCCTGTTATGATCCTGAATTATTAGAATCTGTGAGCTGCTGCTGTTTAGGTGAGAAAGTTTATATTTTCTGACTAAATCTGTGAAAGCATTCAACTGTCAGAGCATAGAAATAAATTCTGGAGCACTGAGGATAAGAAAGGTGCTAACAGTAAAACAAATGCCTTTTGTGACATTTATTTTTTTTAACAAGTTGTATAACAAGTTTTGCATTTCGTTTGGAGATACTTCACCTGAATTTATTTTCCAGCTCTTGCAGTTAAAACCGTTAAGCTGTGTATATAAGACACTAAACCTTTTTTAAATTATTTTAAAAGTGCATTAAAGAAAGACATTAATGAAGTTGATATTTGTGTTGCCTCCCTCTGTGCTAATTGCTGATCTTTATTACTACTAAGAATTAAGACAATAGCTCTTGAGCTCAGATTAGTTCTTGTGGATCAGTTCGGATGGGTCAAAGTGAGCCAGGTTTAAATTAAGAGAAACAAACCAATCAGAAACCACAAGATCACACTTTTGTTTTTCCTACATGATCAAACTGATGAGTCCTTTGGAAAACCAGCAGGGGGCGCAAAGAGTCAGTTCCGATGCAGGATATATCCACACTGTCATCGATATCGGTCCGATAAATAAAATGGTCCGATATTAACAAGCGATATTTATTACCATCTTGTTGTCGTTTGTTATTGGTCATGTGACACTATCTGGGTTTCCAGTGACCATATAATTGTATAAATTGGGTATACAAAATACATTTCCTTAATAGAAACACACTAATCTTGACGAGGAGCTTTGTCCACCGAGGCGTTTGGCACAGCTGACTGGTTGCCATGGAGATTAAAGGATTTCTCAAACATGCATGAAAGAATCAAAGCAAAACTCCAGATATGTTTTGACGAGAGAATATCATTATAACATGATGTGAAAAAAGTCCTGCCAAATTCTAAATTTATCTTTGAGGGGCCCCTAAACTGGGTTCTGCCCTGGGGCCGGCATTCTCCCAATTCCGGCCCTGCAGAAGTACTAACGTGATTAAATTGGATATTTATTACTGTACCCAGATGTTCTTTTCGGTTTTATAAATCACAGAAGGGCTGTAGGGAAAAATCCAGATGTGTTTATCTACCCCAGATGATCAGGGTAACCTCAGCACAGTTTGGGGAAATTTACAGATAATTTTCTTGCTGCAGCTCATTTTATAGCCAATATTTAACCTGCAGGATATAAATCTGTTTAATGTCCATTCACAGCGGGCGTTAGAGCCCCATCCAGCCGCCGCCCGGTGCTCTCCCACCGGACTCTGCATCGGATTCTCCCCGTTAACTTTAATATTCGCGCAGCTGCTTTCTTCCGCCTCTCCATGTCATTTCCTGTGATAAAAATGGTGGCCACAGCTAAAGAAGGCGACTGAGTCGGTGCAAACAATTTAACGCAAACTTTGCCACCGCAGAGCCAGCGGCCGGAGGAGGAAGAGGAGCGGAGAGGAGCGTCAGCCCGGGGAGAAGCTCGGCGTCCCCGAAGCGTGTCTGGTCCAGGTGGGTCCGGGTCTGTGGCCACTGTGGCCACCGAAAATGGCTTCCGAAAACAGCAGGCAGATCGCCAGCAGCCTGCAGGTCCTCTGTTGCAGGGGGGCAGAAAAGAGTGGCGCAGATCTGCGCTCAGCACAGCCGCAAAGTGCGCCGCTATCCGTGGATTTGACCGGAGGTGACGCACAAAGTTAAAGAGAAGTTTTAGTTTGGGAATGTTTTATGTTACAGAGATTATTTCATCTGTCACAGCTTCACACAGAGGAGAAAAACTCGTTTTCATTTTGGGCCATTTGGAGATACTGGATGTCATTAAATAGCCGGTCGCTATAAAAACCCTTAAACAAACTTAAAATATTAATAAATCCCTTTTTCTGCATTAGATAAGTTCTTAAAATTAAACAATGCTTAATGTCTTTTCACATTAATCGGACCCTTCATTTCGTGATTGTTTTTTTGTCATTTTTTGCAATCAGAATCACATTTTTGTGATTTTTTTTTAAAAAAAAAAAGGAATTTCGCAGTTTTTGCACTTATGGGTAACGATAAATGTGACTTTATTATTTCACATTATCAACCACGACTGAGTATTAGGGTCATTGCAAAAAGGCAATTTTTAGATAAAGGTCTGAAATTTTCCACACAAAAAAATACAAGTAAATTTATGGTTATTACGTCAAAGATTTGTTAGAAAATTTGTACGTAATTCCGCTCCAATCTCAGACTCCTGGTGTTTCGTGAACAACAGATTCAACTCACTTTCTTAAGTTATAGATTGTATTATTTCTGCTTATATAAATATTTTTGTTAAATTCATTAATGTGTTCAGTTAACTTGATTGCATCAGTCCTGCTGACTAAAACACAATATTACTTATTACAGTGTGTATTTTTACCTGTAGTGTCCAAACTTATCTTTGAAATCTGACCAGCAGGGGTCGCTGTTTGTCCTCTTTATCGTTCTCCTAAATGTTTCCTCATCTGTGTTTATTTTCTTAATTAAAGATTCAGGTTTCCCTACCAGAAACCAGGAAGACGTTTCCTGTGATGAAGATGAAAAATCAGTTTTCAGCAGCAGTAACAGCCCTCAAATGTCTGACACCTGAACCATGAGCTGGATTTCTACCAACATGGTTCCATCATGACGGAACAGCCATCGGACCTCTGGTGTGAGTGTCTTCATCGTCTCTTTCCTTCAGTGTTCAGGTTCTTCCTCTGATGATGTTTTCGTCCTCCAGTCTGCGAGGACTGTCGAAAGTATTTCCAGGAGGAGTGTCCGTCCCACGGGCCGCCGCTCTTCGTCCCCGACACGCCAGTGGCCCCTGGACCGGCCAACAGGGCGGCTCTCACGGTCCCATCAGGCCTGGAGGTCGTCACTGAGGGAGGCCAGGTAGATGTTCGCTGCGTGGATGCAATCTTCCCAAAGGGGGCGCTGTTTGGTCCGTATCAGGGTGAGCTGGTGTCCAAGGAGGAACCAGCCAGCTCCTTCTCCTGGATTGTAAGTTCAAACCAGTCTAGCTCCAGTTTGTGACCAGTTTAGGACAAATGAAGCCTAAAGTAGCTGTTTGTTGTTCCAGATTGCTGGTTTGAACAATTCGTCTCAGTCCATCGATGGCGGCGATGAGACCAAAGCCAACTGGATGAGGTAAACATTTCTCTGAATGTATGAAATGACTCCATATTAGGCCTGGGCAATAAATCAATTTTGACGATTAATGAAACTTTTGGATTTTGAAGATTTAATATTTTGAACATTTTAATTATTATTATTATTATTTTATTTTTTAACAAATGCACTCCTTGGGTTTCCATAGTTGAGAGTGTTGTCAACGCGCTCAGAGCCGCCATCTTGTTTAATAAGCATATTTTTATCTTACAGTTTCTGTTTATTTACACTTTGAATTCAGGTCAACTTTACAACAGAATATTAGGGCCAGGCTAATATTTAATCTTTTTAAATGACAAGAATAAAGTCGTAATTTAAGTAGTAACTTTATGAGAATCCCAACACAAAAATTAACAAAAAATTATTATGAGGAATATGTTATATTTTAGTATCTGTTTTAGAGATAAGAAAATGAATCATCAGAATGGAAATTATTGAGCTTTTTTCCATTTATCATGCGATTAATTGATTAATTGTTGACAGACTTTCTCCTGGTAGCTGGTTCCACAGGAGAGTCTGACAACTCAAGCCTCCCATTTTACATTTATAATCTCTTAGATAATGGTTTGGCCTGATCCACAGGTTTGTTCGGACCTCATCAGAGGACAGCGACAGGAACCTGACGGCCTTCCAGCACAGCAGAAACATCTACTTCAGAGTCTGCAGGGGGCTGGAGGCCGGAGAGAAGCTCAGGGTTTGGTACAGCGACGACTACATCCAGAAACTTCAGTGCGTCTCTCAAGACAGCATCAGTCGCAACCTGCACACAGGTAGGGCTGCAGCTAACGATTCATTTAGTAGTCAGTTATTCTGATGATTAATCTGATTTTTAAAACTTGGCACATTCTCAGATTCTCCATTTAACCACTTAAGCATTGTTATATAATATTAAAAATGCTTTAAAAGATGCAAATAAAAAAATAATTAGGTCCACTTGAGGAATTCTGGCTAAAACATATTTATAGACACAGGTGTTTTACCTTAAATGCAACATACATATATATATATATATAAATGTATTTTTTCAGTTTTGTTTCAATCACTGCTTTGAGTTTATTGATTTTGCATCAAATGGCCTTTTCTGAGTTCATATACTGCAGTTAACTACTAATCAATTCCTAAATTAGCTGATGATTATTAATCCAATTCAGCCCTAGATTATCCCATTGATTATTCTGACAATTAATAAATTTTTAAAAATTGGTGCATTTTCTGATTTTTAATTTTTAAATCTTCTTTCTACGATATTGAAAAATGCATTAAAAGATGCAAATAAGCAAATAATTCAATTCTTCTTTTTAAAATATGAAAATAAATATTCTGTTGCCTAATATGCAGTAATATAGCCTTCCTTTACTGAATAATCTCAATAAATAATAATATTAATCACAATTAACCCGATTAATCGTTTCAGACAGAGGTGAAACACCGCAGATTAATAAGAACCGAAACTTTGGTCCCTCTTGTGACCTATGAACGTATTTGTCCACCAGATGGCGCTGTTTTATCAATTTTATTGTATCTCTAACGGTTTTGTACCATTTGAACTTACAACACTCTGCCCACCTGTACTGCAGTTTGCCATTTGCCCCCCGTATGAACAGCTGAAGACCTTTAGGCTTTTATCTGTAAGCAATGGATCTGGTTCTGTTTCAGGTCCTGAGACATCAACAGGCCCCCCAAGTCTCCATAAGGAGCTTCCAGCTCCCAAACTGTGCACCGGCAAGCAGTCCTGTGAAGAAACAGACGGTCAGCCTCCTGCCAAGAAGAAGAAGATTGACCTGATTTTCAAAGACGTTCTAGAAGCTTCTCTGGAGGACTGCACTAAGCCCAGGTCTGGATCCAGCCCCAGTGTTCCCAACTTAAAGGTGGAGAAGGGAGAGGATAACCTGGCCAGCGGAGAACCCTCCACCTCCTTCTGCCCCAACTGCGTCAAACTGAAGAGGAGGATTTTAGAGCTGGAGGAGGAGCTGTCTCACCTCAGAAAGCAACAGGGGAACTTGGTTGGTCCATCAAGTTCTGAACTCCAACCGGATCCACCGCATCCCGAACAGGGTCCCATCGAGGACTCTCAAGGTGGGTTCAAATACATGTGCTGTACGATGCAGCTGGTGAGCCACAAATCATTTAGACTTGCTTAAGCTTTAGAGGTGAAGATAAGAGAGCAGCAGTTTCGTTTCGTACAAAATTCTCCACAAACATCAAGTTTGACATACGGACAAGAAGAAACTTCCTGGAGAACCTGGCTCAATATCTCAGTTTCTGTTAACCATACAATGGTCCAAATTGGAATTGTGAAAATAAATTTGCTAAATGGAAACACCTATTAAAAAAACAAACAAGAAAACAAATTTGTCCACTAGATGGTGTTGTTTTAGCACTGGTGTTTTGCATCGGAGCCGTTGGATCAGATGCTAAAACGGGTCCGGTGTGTTTTAGCCTTGACACTTTTCTTTCAGCAAAGATTAAACAAGTTTGTGTTTACAGGGATGGAACCCTTGACGCCCACTCAGATGGTACTGGAGGAAGATGACCAGGAAGTGGACTCGGCTGATGAGTCGGTTTCAGCCGACCTTGTGATTTCCCCAGAGGACTCGTCAAAGCCTTACTCTGGATCAAGCAGACGAATTCGCCGCTTCAAGCAGGAGTGGCTGAAGAAGTTCTGGTTCCTTCGGTACTCACCCACCCTTAATGAAATGTGGTGCCACGTCTGCCGCCAGTACACCGTCCAGTCGTCTCGAACGTCAGCCTTCATCATCGGCTCCAAGCAGTTCAAGATCCACACCATCAAGCTGCACAGCCAGAGCAACCTCCACAAGAAGTGTCTGCAGCTCTACAAGCTGCGGATGCATCCTGAGAAGACGGAGGAGATGTGCAAGAACATGACACTTCTGTTCAATGCGGCGTACCACCTCGCTCTCGAGGGACGGGCCTTTTCCGACCTACGTCCTCTGGCTGAACTACTGAAGAAGTGCGAACTCAAAATTGTAGATCAGTACATGAATGAGGGTGACTGTCAGATTTTGGTCCACCACATCGCTCGAGCTCTGAAGGAAGAATTGGCTGAGAAGATGCGTCTGTCTCCTTTTCTGAGCGTCATTATGGATGCTCAAAATGATGACCTTTTCTCAGATTTGGTGGCAGTTTATGTCCAGTTCACAACCAGTGACAGTTCCCCACAAATGGAGTTCCTGTCCTTAGAGAGAGTGAGCATCCCTAACGTGGATGGATACCTCCAGCTTCTGGATCGGGCCTTCAGCGTACTGGGACTCAGGTTTCAGGACTTGCTAGTTGTAGGTCTTGGAGTGGATGGCACCAACATCTCCTCAGGGATTAGAGGAAGCCTGTACGTATCTGTCCAAAAGACTTTTCCTTGGATCCTCTGTCTTCCCATATTGATCCACCGGCCTCATCTGGAGGTTCTGGACGCCATCAGTGGGAAGGAGCTCTCCTGCCTTGAGGATCTGGAAAACAACCTGAAGCAGCTCCTCAGTTTCTACCGCTACTCTCCACGCATGATGGCCGAGCTGCGATCCACCGCTCCGACTCTGTCTGAGGAGACGGAGTTCCTGGGTGACATCAGAGCCGTACGATGGATCATTGGAGAACCAAACGTCCTGAATGCACTCATCAAGGATTACCTGGAGGTTTTGGCACACCTGAAGGAGATCAGCAGCCAAACACAGAGGGCTGACGCTGCAGCTATAGCCCTCACACTCCTCCAGTTCCTCATGGACTATCAGTCTGTGAAACTCATCTACTTCTTGCTGGACATCATAGCTGTTCTCTCGCGACTGGCCCTCACCTTCCAGGGGGAGCACCTGCTGGTGTCGCAGGTGGAAGCCAGGCTAGAGGAGGCGATTCAGGAAATCGGCCAGTTGGTGGATTGTCCTGGTGAATATCTGCAGGAGTTTGAGGAAAACTTCAGGGAAAGCTTCAATGGTGTCGCTTTGAAGAACCTTCGTGTTGCAGAGTCCAAGTTTCAGTCCATCCGGAAAAAGATCTGCAGCAGAAGTCAGGGGATCCTGTCACAAAGGCTGGACCTGCAGAGCCGCTCCTTCACCAAAGCCTGCAAGGTGCTGGACCTGGACTGCTGGCCCGGCAACCGTGAAGACCTGAAGACGTTCGGTGAGGAGGAAATCCAGATCATATTCAAACACCTGGACTCCATTCCTTCTGCAGGTCAGGAAGACCGGATGGAGACCAGGAGCAACCTGCTGGTGGAATGGAAGGAGCTGAAGGTGGATTACTTTAGCATGAACAGCTTCAAAGACATTCTGATTCACATCTGCAGGTACAAGCAGCGTTTCCCGCTGCTGAACCAGATTTTGCAGGTCGTCAGGGTCCTGCCCAGCTCAACGGCCTGCTGCGATAAAGGTAGAGGCGCTCTGCAGAGGATTTGTAAGAACAACCGTTCCCGGCTGACCCTGGAGCAGATGAACGACCTGCTCACCGTGGCCGTCAACGGACGGCCCGTCGCAAACTTTGACGCAAAGCGAGCGTTGGACAGCTGGTTTGAGGAGAAGTCTGGGAGCAGCTATTCTCTTTCTGCCGAGGTGCTGAACAGGATGTCGGATGCTGATCCAAAGTCAGGCCTGCACAGCGGTGACATCAACCCAGAATATCCATAGTAAACACGATAACAAATCACTAAAAACTAGAAGAAAAGAGGAGGAAAACCTTTATGCACTGGAAAGTGATGACAGGAGAAGAATTTATTACAGACGGATCAGGAAGGAGGTTCGATCTAAAACATCTGTGAAAGATGTTAAGGTTCTAATTAGAGATGCAAGTTATCAACTTATGAGTTAATATAAAGTTGATCGATTTTATCTATCAACTTATGATTAATTTATAAGCGACCATTTTCATGGAAACCTGAGTTTTCTCTTGTATGAAGAGGGCCGGCTGCCTCTTCTGCATAACATAAAGGGCAAAATTTTCATAAAATGCAGAATTTAAAAACAAAATCATTCAATTTTAACATTAAATTCTCTCCTGGAAATAGAGCTGGGCGATAAGGCTTAAAATTAAAATCTTCAATTTTTTTTCATTCCAGGCCTAACATCCCATTTCAATGGATTTATTATTTTTTTTCCCTCATTTTCTTTTGTAAAAAAGAAATCACAGAAAATTCAGTTGCAACATTCTCATAATATTACAACTGAATTCTGGTAATATTATGACTTTATTCTCATAACTTAATCAAATAAAATCTTAGCTTTGTCCTAATATTTTATCGAAGAGTTGACCTGAATTCAAAGTCCAAATAAATAGAAGCTGTAAAACAAAAGATGGCGGCTCACTAATTATGAAAACTGGTGAAAAAAACATCCAGATTTTCCAAAAATTAAATCTTCTAAAACCAAAAATAATGAATGCAATCGATTTATCGCCCATCCCTGCCTGGAGGCAGCTGTAGATCCTCCTCTTGTTCCGCTTCTAGATTCTCCTGCGTCCTTATCTGGATCCTCCTTTGGATCTTACTGTGGATTTTCTTTGGTTTTTTCCCACTGCTTCCTCCTGTTGGTTCTCCTCTGGATTCTGCTCCGTTTTCTGGATCCTCCTATGAAGTTTTGCTCCGAGCTGCACGTGTTGGCAGAATAAGACGGTCACCATGAGGAACAATGAGTTGGTGTCAGAGTGAATGTCTGCCTCTGTTTCAGCTGATTTAACAGCAGGACGCTCAGTCTCAGTGCCAGACAATAACACAGTGTATGGATGTATAAAGGCTTTATAATTCTGTATAAAAACGGTGCAAATGCTGCCGTGTCTCGTTTTTAAAGAGAGTATTTTTCTCTGCTATGTAAAGATTGCCAAACTGAATGAATGCTAAAGCTGCTCTGGGTGTTTTTTCTTCTGCTTTTCTCCATATTTGTTTACATTTTCACAGCAGTGAATGATTTGAATTAAAACTTTCCCTTTCAGTGATGCAAAGGCTTCCCAGCTGCATGATCAACATGTTTAATGCATTAATGAATGTTGGAATAGAGGGTTTATTTTTCATTAAATATCAGTGATTTCTTTTAGTCAAATAAAGGAATAATGTGACATTTTTTCAAGCTTTCATTCTGAAGTTTTTCCAGATGTGAAGCGTTATTTGCGTTTCTACTGCTTCTAAAAAACACACCGTTGGTTTTTGGCTGTAAGTTAATGTACTGCAAACCCAGCCAAGCCCAGTTCATCGCTTAGCAACCTAAGCAGAGCTCCAGCACATTTGGTCAGCAGGTCTTACCGCTGTATGCACTGTACAATGGCTGCTGGAAAGGATAAAACTTTTGTTGTTGGTCCAAAGAGATGAAACCACACTTTCTCTGTGAATCCTCTTCTCACTGATAGTCAGAACCGACACTATTCTGCCTCTAAGTTTTTAAAGGTGAACTATTATGAAAAACTCACATTTTGCACATTTTTATATTTCAGTTTCTGTGTCTTCTGCTTCTAAAAACAGCCTAAGCGTTCAAAATATCCAGATGTTTTTTGGCAATAAGTTAATGTTTTTATTTGTTGTTTTTGTGTTTTTTGCTTGGAAAATGAGCCGTTTTATGGAGGAATTTAAAAGCCTAAACTCATGGAATATATAAAAAAAGAAAAACACGAGACTCTGAATTCCTTCTGCTCATAGCCGAACGGGAAGAGAATTAATGCACATCTGCGGAACCGAAACATCACATTTACCTCGTCGCAGAAATCCAAAATCTCTTGACTTTTGCTTCTAAAATCAGTTTTTTATAGAGTCCCAGCTCTACTGGTGTGGATTGGGAAGCTTCGACCAATGGCGTTACTCCCCTTCAACTGTGTACCAATTCTGGCTCCGTTTTACACTGGATGTGTATTGAAAGTTCAGAGAATTAGGAGTTGACCTCCTGGAATAATTTGAGACCTCTTGACTTCAACATCTGCTCCATTTCAGACGAACTATTAGTCAAATTGTTTGTTCCTTATCTGTCCAAACAGAGATTCTTTCCCAAGTCTTTGGCTCCGGCCCGGTTCCTTTGCAGGCGAGCAGGGGAAAGGTCGGGTGCCAGAACTTTCTTGCACAACAGCTTAAAACTAACATCTTTCCTCTCTTAAGTGAATGTTATTCCACATCTCTCCAAATCTGAATTCCTTCCTGACTCCTAGGTCAGACTGATCCAGTCCATTTGACACAGTACATTTCTTTTAGATTAAAACATGTCTTTGTGCGAATCAACCAAACATATTTTTTAAATATTAACATAATTATATTCCTCTACAGTTTCAAAAACCTTGCGATTGTTAAGTCACATTCCACGGTGTTGTTACCTAGCAACCCAAGCTGAACTCCAGCACCTTTGGTCAGCTGGTTTTACTACAATGGCTGCAGGAAAAGACAAGTGTTTTGTTGACTTACCATTCATGTTTGTTGTTTAATTGCGCATCAGTTGGCAGCCATTTTGTGAGTGTAAATGTTGAGTTTGGGGGCGTGGCCAGAAGCAGCTTCTTTACATTTAAAGTGACAGGAGGCCCTAAAACAGCTCATTCTGAAAGGAGCGCACTCTAAAACCTCATTATCTAAGAATGATTCTGTGCACTTAATGTAATAAACATGTTTTTATGATCCATAGACCTATCCTAACCTGTTCAAGGAAGCATAATAGATCACCTTAAAGACTTTGGTTTTCTGGCATAGACTCAGATTTTAACAAAGTTCACATCTTAGGCTGTTAACGTTTTTAAACTGTGTGATTGTGAGCGTGAGTGGGAATAAAAATAGCAATAGGTATTTTGTCCCATCTAACACAGCAAGAGTGTAATCGGTAAACCTTTTATGGATGCAAATTCCACAAAAAACCAAACCTGTTTAGGTTTTCATTTGGAACATTCTCAATTATAGATTAATTGATGGAACTTGACTAAATGTCATGTTTTTTTTTAGTTTT